>JAQMYJ010000038.1:31703042-31719169 GCA_030014305.1 Clarias laeviceps
TCCATATGTGTTATTTTATAGTTTTGAAATCCCCAGTATTGTTGCAGAATGTAGAAAATAAATCACTAAACAAAAACTTGCAAGTGTCCCCAAACTTTTGAACGGTAGTGTATATGTATATATATAATTTTTATTTTATTTTTTATTTTATTATTGTTCTCCCGTCAGGTCCATTTCACTCTGCACCATCTGTCTGTCTATCTAATATTACTACTCCAACTAATAATCATCCTGTTTTACTGCTACAATATATAATTATATTTTAAATATAAAATAAAATATAAAGTAGTATAATATATAAAATAATACATTAGTAATCCAGTGTACGAATCTATCCAATGACGGAAAGCACTTTTGTAAGTCGCTCTGGATGAGAATGCCTAAAAGTGCTTTTTATTCTCCCTTCTTTTTATTTTCTGTTGCTGTTTTAATGTACCTTAATGTTGACTTGCAATGTTTTTATTACAAAAATATATATACAATAATATACTGGAAATTAGTCAGAATAAAGTATGTGTATTGTTCTGTAACACGACACCGACATAAAATAGAATGATTAACGTACTTAAGCCTTGATGAATTAGACTATTATACTATATAACACATATCATGAAACAAAGTCATTAAAACATTTTAATAATATTTGACTGTTTCTGGTACTAACAGAACATTTACGAAATCTCACACAGATGGAAGTGTCTTATTGCTGTAAACCTGTAATAATCCTAAGGGTATGCAAACTTTTACACTGCACCCTATAAGCTTTAAACAGCAAGCTATAATGAACAGTATATGCTATTTACTTATAATAAAGAACCAAAAAACAAGTGTATAAGAGACTGCAGCAAGAGATTTTTTTTTTTTTTTTTAATTCAAAGTGAATCTTGACATTACACCATAAACTCTTTATTATGACACTCACCAAAAAGAGTCGCCTGGAAAACCCGCTTAATGTGACGAAGCCCGGTCACATCCAAGTCACTGAGAACTAGAGAGGATACACTATCGCATACCGTAAAGACGTTACATCCGAGAGTTACGCGTTCCCCCCCGTTTCCCCATCATCATCATCATCATCATCATCATACGCTCAAATATTGCACAGTGCAATTGCTACATGGCAAAACTAGTGTAGCATCGAATGAAATTCAAACAAAAATAAGCAAACAAAAGCCACAGAACTGACACGAGGATAAACAGTGAGTAACAGCTCCTATTACATCATTAACGAGGCAAATATGCAAACACGCCGTAAGCTGGGGGTAAATCAAACCCAGGAAACATACGCATTAGGACTTCATACTGAGAGGTGATAATACAGTCGTACAGTAGCAACAGCAGATTAGTACAAACACCCTGAATTAAAGTGGATAGATAATAATAATAATAATAATAATAATAATAATGGTGATTACAAATGCAGTCTTGTAGAAGGCGGAACTAGGAGGGAAAAAAAAGTACAGTCAGAAAGTGGACACAGAAAAAAAAAAAAACAGCAATGATGTGTACATAAAATAATCTTTCAGTAGAGGTTGATTAGTGGGGCAAAAATGTGTGAAAATACAGGTACAGTCATTTATGCAGTAATATCAGATACATTAATGGAGACGGATTTGCTGGTGAAGTCCATGTCACAGGGATCGAAATACAACTCCAGATGTGTTTGCGTTTTATTTGTTTTTTTATGACGGATACTTTTTCTGTAGCTAGCAAAACTGAAATCAGCAGTGATGTAAGTGACATTGTAACATATTCCTAAATAAAATGCTCTAATTTTAGTATTTCGATCCCTGGAACGTGAGGTTGAACCGCCGTGTCTCGTGTCCAGCCCGTTTCTACAGCGCAGCTCGTTTCCTCACAAATGTCTCCTCAGTAAAGGCACAACACACACACACACACACACACACACACACACACACACACGGTCTTAACTCTCTCTCTTTCTTTAAAAAAAAAAAAAAAAAAAAGAGGACATTTGTTACTAGAAAAACAAATGTTAAGCTTTAACCCCAGGAAGAGACGAAGCTTTTCACACTTTTCCTGTAAGCAATGCCGTGATCACATGACTGACTGAATCTTGAATTTGACGTAACGTTGATTGTGAGAATACAATTTAGGAACACTTTCTACATAAAGCTCATATTTATGTATTAATATAACTGTAGTTGTAATAAGTCAGACTAATTAACTAATAGTGCTAAGACTTGCAGGACTAATACGAGTGCGTAAATTACTTTAAGACATAAATCTAACTTATGCGTCTAAACATTAGATGAAGGGGGAAAAAATGCTGCTGAGCCCAGAGTTTACTTCTAGACGTCTCAACATTTAACTGTGCATGTAAAATATTATAAGCAACCCAATAATTATCATATAATATAATGAAAGCTTATTCTTATTATTAAGCTCCAATACAGTCTAGAATCATGTAATCAATACATCTCGGGATTTTATTTAACACAGAAATCTAACTAATGTCTATAAAATTTTGTGGGGAAAATAAAATAAATAAATTTAAAAAATTATAATAATGATAAATTGGTGAAAGAAATGGAATCATCTCTAGACATTTAAAAACAAATTTTTATTACTATTTTTTTTTCTTGAATCATATTAGTTAATTTACTTATTGAGAATGTAATGTGTGCTTTATACTTACTTCAGCTTTAACAGTCTACAATTTCGGGAAAAAATTCACAATAGATAAAATTTGTTAATTTGTATTATTAGAAATAAAGGATAGAACTTAAACTTTTTTAACCTTTAAGGTTTGCTTGCTTATTTCTAAATAAACTGTCAGACCTCTTTATACGGCATTATTATAAAACTCGCCATATAATACTGGAGCTAGTTATATAAGGCGTTATACATTTAAAGGCATTTTTCACATATTTTAATGCTACCAAATTAGGAATTTCAAGCACAGCAATAAATCTATAGCAATATCAGCTTTATAGAAAGTGTTACTTTTGTTAAAATCATAAAAAAGTATCAAATAGGTCGTTTATGAAGTTAAATAAAATACTGGATTTTCATAAAAAATCCCTCAGCAAAATTTCTTGGCTGCAGATTTAGACAAGGGCATAAAACAGGTGTGAGGTGGAAGAAAAGAAAAAAAAGAAAAAAAAGGGGTTAATTTGTCCTTGATATTTTGGCTTACTGGAACATTTCATAAAACCAGTTCTTTGAATTTTTGTGAAATTAAAACAATGTTTACTCTGCAAGCTATCACTCTGATGAACGTATAACAAAAAAAGTAAACAGAGAAAAAGAAAAAAAAAATCTTAAGTTACACCTGGAACAGTTAATGAAAGACTAAAATACTGATGCGAAACACCACCAGCCAAAAGAGCATCGACAAACTCGAACTAATCTCCATCAACAGCATTACAGTAGTTACAGTTACACTCCAAACATTAAAGCAAAACTATTCAACCAAAATACACGTCTGTCTCAGATATAAGAGTAAACTATACAAAAACAAACAAAAAAATACAAACGCAGATATGAACTAAAGTAAAGAAAACATCTAATTTCACAGCTATCTGAAGTGGCAATAATTATATAGCAGCTTATCTAGGATACATTCAAGATAGATGATGCGTCTTATTACTTGCTCAGAAAGCTAAACCTAAAACGCTAACCCTAAGCCTTTTTTTTTTTTCAAATACATTTCCGTTTATTCTTAAAACTTACCGCAGGACTAGAGTTACTACAGTATACATGAGGTCTATGCAGGGAGAGTAGCTACCTTGCTTTAGAAAAAAAAAAAAAAAAAAAGAAAATAATTAATTTACGGATTACAGTCTTTGGTGCTGCACAAGCAACTTTATATTAAAAAGAAAAGACCAAAAAAAAAGAAAAACGAAACCAAAACGTGAATAAAATCTGCACAAAGCGTACGTTTTATCTCCCTGACGGAATGTATCAAATAAGCAGTCGACACCGGTACTGAAACGTCGAAACGAATTATACGAGAATATAGAAATAAAACACGTTAAGCAGTTTCACACATGCATAAATGAGAAGATTGCACAAGATAAAAGTCACACACCTCGTCAAGCTTCAGCACTAAATAGACTAGCTCTAGTAGATATACCGTACATACGTATATATTAGATTATATTCCGACTGCATGGTCTGTCAGGCTAAGATGAATCCGAACCATGAATCAGAGACCTATTTGCATTTCGTCATCTAGTCAAAGCCATGCCCACCACGGTTCTACACATCTAGGATACAGAAACCCAAACTAAAACGAGAAAAATTCAAATTAAAAACGCACAGACGTCCGAGAATCAACGACTATTTCGATTGTATTGCAGTTTCGTTAAACAGTACAAACACTGTTAGTAATCATTTTTATTTGTCTTTTTTTTTTTCCCTCCACTTAATAGAAATTGATTATCAAACATTAAGCGGTATTCAATGCTTGCTTTTTGTACACTAGTTCATTCGTCAAAAGTAATAAAGGGAAAAAGAACGGAACAAACAGCAAGCGTTTCGCTGCAGCAAAAGCATGCCGTCCTCGAGAAACAAACAAAAAACAAAACGAAAGGAAAAGTCTACGATTCAGATTCCAAAAAAAAATCTATATATATTTTTTATATGTTTTGTTTTTTTGTGCAATGCGAGACATCCATGCCAAATCAGGTATGAAAGCATACACCTCTGTGCGTATATATACACACACACACGCAGAATGCACGGACCGATCTGAATTTCAAGTGCTGCAGTCCGATACATCGATATATTTATATAATTATAGATTTATAGAAGTAGTAATAGTAGTAGTAGTAATAACATGAACAACCTCAAATATTTAAGGCACTATGGCTGAGGACGCGTTGAAACAATGCAGCGAGAGTCATGATACGAACATTTAAGAGCGACATCTATTGGCATCTCTCCGATCCGACATCGACGTTTTGCAGCTCATGCAAGAAGACATGCAGCGTGAGGGACGACCACGTTTTCTAATCCGATTAAAATGACTCGACACTGAAACCACACCGGTTTATAAATACTCTGAAAAGGCAGAACACCACGACGTGGACTTTATGTGTGCAGGTCAGGCATCATGACCAGGATACTGGGGTGGCTTTACAAACGAAGATGTGTCTCACACTGTTCAGAAGGCAATATAGAAAAATAGATTTGAGAGGGATCCAACAGGAGGTGTGCGATTACATGATTTTTTTTTTCTTTACATATATATATTTTTTTTCTTTAATCATCCCAGCACCTCCTCTTTATTCACCTGTTTGGAGGAGTGCTTCATTGAAAATCTGACAAGAAGTTGTAGAAAATGTGCAAAACACATCGTCTTTTTTTTTCTCATCCATACTTGCGTTTCCTCTTTTGCGCTCTTTATCAACTTGCGAAATACCTTCAAGACATTCTTTTGTTTAATAAATTTTTTTTAAAGCTCGATTAAAGTTCAATTGCACCCGAGTTGATGTGGTTCAGGAAAAAAAAAAAAAAAAAAGCTTGCGTTCTTGTTTGTGCCATGGCTTTGGGCATGAAAACCAGATGATCCGTGGTTCCCGTCGGAAACCCCGTGAGACACCGGGGCGAAAACGGGCTGCCTGCACCGAGTGGCCGTTAGATGTAGGAGTACTGGCTGAGTTTGGTGGGGCTGAGGGGGAAGCCTGCGTAGGCGGGAGAGGCGATGTACGAGTGTGACGGGAAAAGAGGTTTGAATTGGCCCTGAGGGTGGAGCGTGGGCGAGGGCAGGAGGCGGGCGCTGATGCCCACGCTCACTTGGTGCACAAGGTGCCTGGCCGGGTGGGAAAGGAGCACGTGGCTCCGCGTAGTACCAGGCGACGGCAGGAGGTGCGAAATGGGGCCAGTCGGCACCAGAGGAGCCGAGGGCGGGTATGAGAGCAAGGCGGGCTGCGCGTGGGGGTGGACGATGCCCAGGGGCGGGGCAGGGGGATGAGCTGTAGAGTGGGTGGGGCTGCCATGAGGAAGGGTAAAGGCGTGGCCGTGCACCGTGGGGGGGATGAAAGCCTGAGGGCGCCGGTGGCTGTAGTTGCCGTTCCATTCTGTGTGGGACGAAGCGGGATGCTGGAGCTGGAAGCAAAAACCAGTCGAGGAATTAAATCAACACAAATAAACACAGTATTGATTTATTTTTATTGATTTTATTTTATTATTTTACACACTGGCCTAATCCTCAAGCCATACCTCAAATATCTCAAGAGATGCTGTTTGTTCCATCACTAATATATTACTTATAAAAATACATATATTTCAGAATAACTTGAAGACTTTTTATTCAAGAAAGCTTACAATTCTTGATGTGGTTTTATTTAAATTATTTATTTTAATGGTTTATTTTAATGGTGGTTTTATTTTAATGGTTTATTTTAATGGTGGTTTTATTTTAATTGTTAATGTAGTTTTATTTTAATCTAATGTTAGCACTTTGAGATTTAATGAATGAAAAGTGCGTTACAAATAAAATGTATTATTATTATTAACTTTTTTAGGAATTTAATATATTTTTTAAACTTTGTGACTGTATTTGCTTTAACAAGAGGCTGTACGGGTAAAGGGAGAATCTACTGAACAATAAATAAATAAATAAATAAATAAATAATAGTAAATAAGTAAGTAAAACATTTGAATGTTTACATCATTTTTTATTTTCATTTCCTGACCGAACTCCTCGAAAACACTTCCTTTCATTTTCTCAGCTGTTACTTAAATCATTTTCTTCATTAAGTTCCTGAAAATAATTAAATAATTAAATAAGTATTCTCTGCAAAAATAATTAGCCCAAAATGTAAAAAAAGCAATTGTAATTATGTGCTACATTTTAACAGCAAACTTTAAATATTAATACAATATCAGATTTTCAATTGAATAAAAAAATATAATTAAGTAAATATGTTGTAGTAAATCACAATCCATCATAATCTTAATTATTAATGAACCTCCATAGAGCACTTTCCAGTTTAGCGCCCCCTCTCGCAGACGCGAGACAGAACAATCTATAAATAATTTCTTCAGGAAACCAAATTGTGAAATATACCTTGTGCGTTTCTCACACATTGTGACGGTACGACTCGGTCAGCCACCATTTTGGATCACCTACGTTGTTATATCCGCGAGGAACGCTAAACTCCAAAGTCTATTTCCTCGCCGCTCAACTCTCTAACTCATGACCCCATTGACGGCCATGTTGGATTTAGTTTTCCTAAACTAGAAATTGCAGAAACAAACTAGAAAAATCCAAAACAAACCTCGATACCCCAAAAACATTACATTTAAGCATTTTATCTTATCCAGAGCGACTTACATTATCTCATATTACAATAATAATAATAATAATAATAAAAAAACATAAGGAACACTGACCTGCCCAAAAGGTGGCGGTGGTGGCTGCGATTGCTGGGATGGTGGGACGAGTTTCTGCGGTCGGCCCAGGAGCGCTGTGGACTGATGGGGCTGCCTGATGGCACCGATGCGACCTTTCGACTGGCACAGTGGCTCTAGGACTGGTTGAGTAAAAAAGGAAAAGGGTTACCATCATGTCCCAAAGTGTTTAATTCCTCTTAAAGCTTGTACAAAGCACCGACACTGGAGACTCCTTACATAAACAAATGTTTTTTAAGAGGAAATTTCACCATAACAATGAAACTTTTTTTTTTATATAAAAACATATCCATTTATTGTTAGATTCAAATGATTGCGCAAGTGTCCTGTATACCATGGGTATGTTTTATCTACAGAAACAACAGATATTGAGATTTACTGTACAACCAAATCATTAAAAAAAAAAGGACAAATAGTGACCCCTGCAGGCAGGATGTATATGGCGACCATATGTTTTGGTTACGAATGTTGTTCATATTTAAAATTTCAGGTCATGGGACGCACAGCTGAAGCTCGCCTGGTCTTTCTCCAGTCTTAAGCTCTTCAGTTTGAGTGAGTGAGAGGAACCTCACTCAGAAGCAGGAGGAGGAGTGAGAGGAACCAGGAGAGACGTGGTTCTCCTCCTGTTATAAGACATGCACCTATAATGCTTTGTGCATGCTGAAGTGATTTTTTTTTTTTCTTCTTGTGATGATTGTAGTCTGATCTTCCTGCTCTGATCTCTCTCATCACCACCGGGGTGTTTCAGCCTGCAGACCCTCTGCACACAAGTCATGTTTATTTTTGTTTGTTTCATGACTATTGTGGGTGGAATTCCCAGGAGAACCACAGTTTCTGAAACCAGCCCATTTGGGGTACAATGCCAAAGTTAAAGAAAGAGATCAGACTCGTTCTTCATTATGATGTTTGACGTTTAAAAAAAAAAGCTACAGCGCTATCTGTTGAATTTTGAGATGAACGAATGATTTCTTTAATGATACAAGAGCGTTTTCCATTTAAATTTCAAATCATCATATTTTCTCTTCCGCTGGGCCGATTGCGATGAAACAAAACAAAGCCTACTGTATACATTACCTTACGCCCCGCAAAATACACATATGAAAACCATATTCAAACATGATGTGTGCAAAAACAGAGACTCTCTAATGTGGTGCTCTATTACTCATCTTACATCCCTCCAAATTATTTCAGTGCCCACTTTACAGTTTTATTATACTGTATGTATACAGTAGACTACACAACTATTTTAATATGTTACATGCAAAATATCATATAATAAGCAGTTTAATATATAAATGAGTTTCTTAGTTACCTGGCAACTGGCATTTGATTTCAACTTGTACAAAAACTGGCCTTCATTATTATTTTACGAAAATATCACTAAGACATCTTTTTTTGCAGCCTGCTGACTCAGTAAGACAGCTGGACTGACGTCAATAATGTTGGTGAATGATTATACAGGACATCTTGTACAGGATGTACGTAAAGAGAAGGTGAGCTCATGAGTCAGGATGGTTCAGAAGTAGAGGAATAAAGTAAAATCACCGCACACAGAACATCTGGCCAGACAGAAACCGAAAGCCACATAATAACCTGCACAGCCAGCTTTCACCTATTTTAGCTGCGTAAGCACGAGTCATGTGACCTGAAAACAAACAACAGCAAGTCGGTGGAGTGGCGGATCTCTGATTACAGCCCTGACCCGACAGGAATGAACTCCACCACCCTTCAGTGCACAGGGTCAGGATTCACCAACTCATCTCTTCACCACGTGGCTGGGTTCCTTTAAGATCTTCTTCAAACTCGTGTTCGAGGTCAAGGCTGTAAATGTCACCGGCCTCGACTGAGACTCGCAGCACTTCGAGGACACGAACTACAGTGCTTTACAGTTTAACAGAAAAAACCATACAGGTGTAAATTAACTCTGATTTACACACAGCAGAAGCGTTCACTGCCTTTCTAAGAATTCTGGGAAAGAAGACGTTACGCCGAGCAACTAATAAAAAAAAGTGCAGAATTTTCTTAACTAAAACAAAAGCTGTCGGTGCCGTGTTATTTACCGTATATCCCTGTATAAATGCGCACATGATCATGTTTTAGTCTGAATCTGCGAGATGCATCTTTTACACTAGGGGGCGCATTATGTATGAAAAATACATAAGAGACAACGTTAAACAATGTTGCTCCGAGACCTTCGATACAACAGAGAAAGAAAGTCTCGCAATGTGTGTATGAGTTTTTTCTGTTTTTTTTTTTTCATAAAGGTCATTAAAGGAGGAGTCAGCAGTACAGGAGAAAGATTCAGTGATATTAAACCTCCGTCCCTGGGCCAGACTGATGCATTTTTATTCCTATTCAGCTGTTACATTACTGGAATATTTGGCTCAATGTCAACACAGCTGGTGCGACAAAACTGCAGTTATAATTAAATTCAATTTCCAATTCTTGATGTAGCTCTATTATTTGACTAAAACAAACCGGGTTTAATATAAAGTGACGTAAGTGTCCCGTACCCGTCCTGGCTGGCGGCTCGTTGTTGTTGTTCTGCACCCTCATGGGGGGCACCACCATGGTCCGTACAGGCGCTTTGCTCATCTCCGTCTCTGCACTCACGCTGCTCTTGTTGTTCTGATTCCCGTCAGAGATGTAGCGGCTTTCCAGGAACGGACTGTCTGCTCGACCGGAGGAGTCTGATGCAGGAGAGCCATCTACCGTATCACAGCCGCTCTCTTGCTCATCCTCAGACATGCTGCACACACACACGCACACACACACAGACACGGTTCTCAAAGTCTTCTTAGGATTACGGTCACCTAAAAATGTACATGTAGGCCAACAATCCATCCCTACCGTTTTTTTTTTACATTTCACTCTGTAAAATTGTATTTGTTGATGATTAACACACACTGTACGTACAAGTTAAACTGGGACTTTTGATTGTACAGAATAACACGACACAGTCCTGAGAGTTAAAATCTCCCTTTATTTCTCTATATAATCATCCCCTGCTACACTAATGCACTTATCTCAGTGTTTCACTAGAGCTCGGACACCATCAATGTAGAAAGTTTTCTCAGTACGCCGGAGACGTGATCGGACATCCTGATCGGAGCCTCCTCATTCATGGACGTACAGCCTTCTTACAGCTAAGAGTCTCATCACCGTACTGTGCTTGCAGCCTTCAGTGTAAATGTCACAGTATCGTATTTATGCCTTCATTCACCATGAATTTCATCACCAAGTCCCGGTTTGATTTGAACATCATTGAAAGTTTAGTTAGATTTGGTTTTAAAAAGATAAGGGGTTTAGATTTAGTTTTAATTGTTTTTATTTAAAAATTCTCACAGTGATATTAATGTCAAACATCATCACGAAGATTTGCTTTTAGTCCCTGAGGCTAAGAATTAGGCATTAATTAGCTCCAGTAATAAAAATGTCTTGATCAATAAAACGTGTGTGTGTGTGTGTGTGTGTGTGTGTGTGTCTGTGTGTGTGTGTGTGTGTCTGTGTGTGTGTGTGTGTGTAAAACCTGTTGGGTCTCTTGCAGGGTGAGGTGCTGGACTGCACTGATGCTGATGAGCTGGTACTGAGACTGGAGTCAGGACTGCTGAGAGAACACACACGCTCCATATTCAGTGTACTGCGACACGCCTCACACTCCGGACTGCCTTTACATCTGGTGCGCAGACACACACACACACACACACACACACACACACACACACACCTCTATATAATACCTCTAAACCTTAAATCGATAAATGAAAAAAAAAAAAAAAAAAAGCAGTCTCAATCTCTTTTTTTTGTTTTTAATTTTAAAAATAGAATATTTGACATTTATATTAAGAGTTAATTCTGTAAAAAAAAAAAAAAACTCTTAGAATTTTTTAACTCTCCAAAAATCAGTAAATGATTTTTGTCTTATAATCACTATGACATAATAGTTTTGCCTTATTAAGCTAAAATATATAAATTTTTTTAAACATGAAAATATTTTTTTAAAAATAAGTAATTAATGAATTAATTAAAAAAATAATAAACTAAATAATGAGACAGCTCTATTTTTATTTATTTATTCCCTCCACAGGGCCAGTCTGTGGCAGAGTAGAATAATAATAATAATTGTATTATAATATTTTAAGTATTAATTATTTAATTAAATATTATTATTTGCAACAATTACTTTTTATTCAATTAACATCATGGAAAAAGAATTTGTATTTTGCCTGCACATGTAGAGCTTTATACCATTACTGTATTTTTTTCTTTGTAAATATTTTGTTTAGAATATAAAACTCTTGGCCTCCTGACTGTATCAGTCACTCTAGCGTAGATGTATAATACAGTAACAGATTACATACAACCCTCTTTTTAAATCATGTTTGTTTCATGGACTCACTCTACTGAGTGCCTCTGTGCTCCCGGCGCCTCTTCATCCTCCTCCTCCTCCTCATCACTGCTGATGCTGATCACGCTGCCTGCTGGACTCGGTGTGTCTGCGGTCACGGCCTGCCTCTGCTCCTCAGACACGCCCAGCCCGTTCGACTCCGCCTCCACCTCTACCTCCACCTTACAGCACGCAGGCTCCTCCTCTTCCTGTGACTCTGTCTGTAACTCCGCCTCCACTATGCAATCTTCCGTTTCAGGACACCGATCCTGCACTTCCTCTGTGCGCTTGCGACCATCGGTGGTTTTCGGGGAGTGGGGCGCCGAGATGTGTGTGTTGCTGTTGTGTGAGAAATTAGTCCTAAAAAGAAAAATAAATAGTAGGTTAAGTCAGAGACCAATCCGAGGTCGGGTTCGTGCTCTGGTCAGGTGTCAGACGCACCTGTTGATGCATGGTTTGTTTCTTTTGTTGGCCGCAGGCTGTGGCCACACCACATGAGCGATCCCGATGCTGATTGGCTGGTGCGCTGACAAGGCTGTCATGTGATTGGCTAACAGAGGTTGTGGGTGCGGCAGGATGGAGGTGTAGTGGTTCCCGTGGGGCCGGACTTTCCTGAAACACATAAGAAACGATGCTGCGGTGATGACATTTCAAAAACATGATGGGCCAAAATTCAGTTTCCTGTTTGTCACTCACCCCCAATCTGCCAGCCTCTGTGGTCCTGCCACAGAATCCGACGTTACCGGGGTCACCTGCTGCCAGGCTGGTACCAGGATCTGCTGCGGCCGATTAGACCAGGCTTGCTGCAAAACAGACAAGTGTTTACGGTAACCACCAGGTCTGTTTTAGTTAAGATTAGACATCTGCACAGAGAATACGTTGACTTTGTGCCTCTTCTTTTCTAATCTAGACAACTATAAAGGTAGTCCCCGACTTACAAACCAGTTCTGTTCCGGGAGCATGTTCGTAAGGCCGATTTGTTCTTAAGTCCGACAAAGTCTTATATGCCTTTGACACAAATATACAATATAAAGAATTTCAATCCACTTGACTGAATCTCTGTGCCCTTTCCCCACACTGCCATCATGTGGCCAAAAACCACCATCATGTGGTCGAAATGAATCTCGCACGTAAATATAAGAGTGTTGTCTCAGCGCCTTTAAATCACGAGGGGAATCCCGGACGTCATCTTATCTCAGAGCTGTTTTCCACTGTATTGGACTGTAAACTCTGTCTCATTGAGGTTTTCTTGAAATTAGGATTATTCTCCATCAGGACAGTTATACAGGACATTTTCTATCATGGCGCTCCCTGACCGATTCATTAAAACCGGTGATGCCGACCCATTTCTCACCCCCACACATACAATATACCGGATTTTAGACATTTTATACATTTCACATACACACTGAAAATGAATATAATTGTAAATATTGGTATTTGGTGGACTGCAGTGTCTATTTTTTGTACAATACACATGAGATACTTTTGTGATTGAAACGGAAGTAGAACTGCAGTTCTTAAGTATCTGCAGAAATTCTTAATTCAAATGTTCGTAAGTCGGGGCTACCCATATCGCGTATAATGTAAGCAATAGCGTTGGACTTAAAAAGAAACATTCTTGACTTTAAAAAAATCCAACCACTAAAAAAAAAAAAAATTATAAAATCAGGGGCTCATTATAATTTTTTTAAAAGATTGCGCTTAATCAGGATACATGCGCAATTACTTTTCAATCACTTAATCATTACCATCATTAGTAATTAAATTACTAGTGAAGTATTTGACTTGGCCTTTTTTATTTATCAGGTGAACCTAAAGTGTTATTTCTTCATTTCTTTATATAGATATAATAAATGATGTTAGTTAGGTTAGGTAAGGGTCAGCACATAGTGACTGTTGTCTATCAATTCGAGGGGAGAGCATGTTACCCGTGCTCGTTAGATGGGGGGGAAGGGGGAAGGGCTAACATCAGAACAGTGTTTAATCTTAAGGATCTATATTTTGACTGGATCAGATTATTGAGCATTGACTCGTAGCAGCGTGATCTGATCTCGAGACGCTATTGGGAGCATCGACACCATCACGAGCGAAGGAGAAAGGACTAGATGAAACGCTGAGAGATGGGCGTGTACCTGACTGATGACGCCTGGTCTGATCTGTAGAGGCTGGATGGCGGGAGCCTGGGTCACCAGCGGAACCGTGCTCTCCATCCGCACCGAGTAACCCGCGGCCTTGTTGGGGTTGGGGGGGAGACCTGGGCGAGGAGGAATCGGTACAAGCTGTAAAACCGTGCAGGTCTTTCTGATATACACTGCTATAAGCTATAAATCCTGCTTTCATAACACAAAACAGATTCACATCATGTCACATTGTTAAAGTTCACCTTGCAGGGTCGGTGGGCAGATGATGAGCGTTTGCTGAAACGAGTCCCCAAACTGAGCACTTCCTGTTTGGAGCGGGATCGCAGGATGCATGACGGAGGAAGCAGATGGAGCCAAAGGCTGTAAGGCACAGAGGAGGAATAAAAATACACTGGTAATTAAGTCTGATGCGTTACTGATTTTCATTTAAATTTCATGTTTCTATGCTAGAACTCACTTTACATATGTTGCAATCTGTTGTTTATAGTAACCTGATCTAACTAGAGATAGCAGCGAGGCTAATCTCAGGACCGGGAAGGCAGAGGAAGAGTGGACCTGGGACAGAAATCTGGGTTTGGAGCTGGAAATCTTTGCTTATGAAAAATTTTTATTGCGATTGATTTGATTTATATTTATACTTCATATGCAATGTTTAAACTGATAAACTTGATTGTCTCTTGCAAGTATTCACTCGTTTTAAATTTGATCCCTGCAACACGTTTCAAAAGAGCTGGAACAGGGGCATTTTCACCATCCTTTTAATAACACTCAATAAGGGTTTGGGAAGTGAGGACACTAAATGTATGACTTCAACAGTCCGGGCGGGGTCTGGTGAACCGCGCCCAATCCTCGCTTGTGAATGACTGGGTTATAAAAGGAGGACCCCTGAAAGGCTCAATCTTGACACTCACCTGTTTCTAATTAACGTGTTCACCTGTGGAATGATCTAAACAGGTGTTTTTGGAGCAACTGACCCAACTGACCCAGCTGACCCAACTGACCCAGCTGACCCAGCCTTATCTTGTCCCTGTCCCAGCTCTTTTGGAACGTGTTGCAGGCATCAAATTCAAAATGAGTAAATATTTGCAGGAGACAATCATGAGTTTATCAGTTTGAACGTTGCATATCTGGTCTTTGTGGTGTTTTTGAATTGAATTTGGGTCAACAAGGATTTGCAGGTCATTGTATTCTGTTTTTATTTACTTTTTACACAATGGCCTGACTGCATTGGAATCGGGGTTTGTATTTACTAGTGAGTGTTTTTGTCTAAAAAGTGAATTGCTTCAATAAAAAAGAAAAAAAAAAAATGTTGAAGTGTAGTAGCCTTTAAAAAGAAACCGTATCAAATGGCTATTCGCTTATAAAGCTAAACCTTTCTTTTTAAAGAGATTGTTCATTTTTACCACCTCAAAAAACAAAGAAATAATTAATTAAAAAACATTACACATAAAATAACAACCATTAAATCATTAAAATTTTAAGCAGCCTTTGGGGGGAAAATTAATTATATTTATTATTATAATAATAATAATTATTATTATTGCAATGCACAGACAGTAAATAACCAACAGGGGGCAATCTAACAACTCTAGACCAGTCTGGTGTGTGAGCGCACCTACTGACACATGAACAAAACACAGGCCTTTTGACTCGAAGTTCACTCAAACAGCACCATCATTTTTTCCCCTCTACTCACTCAGTTTTTGAATTGTTGTGATTAAAAGAGCAGGACCGGGCTGAGGCCACTCTCTCCATCACAACAACAACAACAACACTCCCTTACACGGAGTTAATCTGTCGCTTCTGTTCTGACGCACGAGAGAACGCAGGTGACTGGACCCTTACACACACTTCCTCTGCTAAACAAATTACAGGTAAAAATTAAGACTCCTGCATCGAGGTCAGCTCAGTGAACAGAGCCACGTTTTGTCTTTTTTTTTTTCCTTCCTTCTTAGCAACCGAATGTTCTCTCCGCGTCGCCATGACGTTGCTCCCAGTGTTGCCATGACTATGACGCTGCGGTGCAATAATCTGACATTAGTGAGCTCTGTGTGAGAACAAGAGTGTGGAGGTAAACCGAGACATTTACATGAGAAGCAGAGACACACACACATACAGTGGCTTGCAAAAGTATTTGGCCCCCTTGAACTTTTCCACATTTTGTCACATTACAGCCACAAACATGAATCAATTTCATTGGAATTCCACGTGAA
>JAQMYJ010000038.1:31730665-31744913 GCA_030014305.1 Clarias laeviceps
TATCTTGGCTAGTGTGTAGCGCAAGAACCTCCCTTTAAGTATGCGTGATGTTTCAGATGGTATGGCAAGTGTAAACACGTGTATCGAATATGAGTCACAGTTAAAAGAACGTGTAAACAGACGGTCAAAAAAAAATAAATCAGATATAGGCAACAAATCAGAATTGGGCATCGAGACCTGCAGTGTAAACGTAGCCTAATAGTCACTTTTTCAAAAATGGTCAACATTTTTGTACTTTTTTTTTTTTTTCCCCCCTCTTGATTTTCAATGTTATTTCAAACTGAAATACTTGATTTCACATTAAGGTTTAATATGATGTTGGCCCCACCCCCTTTGCAGCTATAACAGCTTCAACTCTTCTGTTGAAGGCTTTCCTCAAGGTTTAGGATTGTGTTGGTGGGAATTTTTGACCGTTCTTCCAGAAGCACATTTGTGAGGTCAGATCCTGATGTGGGACGAGAAGGCGTGGCTCACAGTCTCCGCCTTTAATTCACCCCACAAGTGTTTTATCAGGAACCAGTCAGTTCCTCCACACCAAACTCGCTCATCCATGTCTTTATGGACCTCGCACATGCTGGAACAGGAAGGGGCCGTCCCCAAACTGTTCCCACAAAGTTGGGGGACTGAAATTGTCCAAAATGTCTTGGTAGCAGTTTCTGAAACATTTAGAGTTCCTTTCACTGAAGGGGCCGAGCCAAACATCTGAAAAACAATCCCACACCAGTTCCAGCATGACTGCGCACCAATGCACAAGGCAACGTCCATAAAGACATTAGGATTAGCAGCCTCATCTGAAAAAATAAATAAATACTCAGGATTGCGATCACTCTACTGAAGGCAAACGTGTGCAAACATCTCAGAGATGATGGCGGATGGTCGCGGTTGTAGAACTCTCAATGAAACATTTCTGACACAGATTGCTTAATTTTTCAGTTGCTGAATTTTCAAACCGAGCAGATGTACATGAAATCTGTAGGACAAACGTTATAGATCTATTATTATTATTATTATTATTATTATTATGTGTAGCATTCACTACTTACTGTTCTTATCATGTCTCATTATGTTGATGTGTATTTGCTGATTTGTTCCAGTTCACCGTATCGATATCTTTTTCAGTGTTTTGAAGTGAAAGTGCTGCACAGAGAGGAAGTGGAGAGCAGTTTCACAATGTGTTTACAATTCCTCCTCATCGCAGTAAATAATTTTCAAGAATGGAAGTCATTTATGTTTTTTAGCGCAAACACACTTCTCTCAAACACTGAGCTTAACTATTGAGATTCCCTGGTACATAAAACTTTTTTATATATATTGATGTCTCATAAATGGCTATTTTCGCACTAAACTGAAGTCTGTGTTTTTAAGCAAAGAAAGTCTCGAACGGATTGTAAACACACAGAGTGAATCATCGGCGTGTTTACTCCGGTCAGACTGCATGACGGGGCGGCGCACAAACCCCACCGTGTGCTGTTTAACCCCGTCATTAGGCAACTACACCTGTCCTTGTCCTGTTCACACACTGTAGGACAAATTGTGCTCAAGTTCTATCGGACAGACACGTTAACCTAAAGTTAATGCAGGTTCCACCTTCTTGGAAAGAGTACGAGAGGGAAAACAAAATTTAAATAAAATGTGAGTCATTAGTTATTTAAGTAATTAATAGCTAGTTAATATTTAAAAAATATATAAAAATCATATTATACATGTATAAATATATAAAATAATGCTAATATATTGTTCCAGTGGTTCTCAACCAATGGATTTTGTAATTGCTTCCCTGATCCGTCGCACCCATTTCAACTAACAAGAGGCTAATCATCATTAGCAGATTAGTTCAAATCAGGTATGCTGGGAAAACACTGAAACATGCTTGTCCTCCAGAACTCCAGGAGTTGAGAACCACAGCTTCCGATCACTCACAACGGAAACATCCTGCTTTAGTCAGCTGGCATGTCGCCTCATGTTACATGTTAGTTAGTGATTAATCACAAACCAATCATTGACGTGAGGAATTAAACTCAATGACATTTTATTACCTCGCGTAATATTTTTCTGTCGCTCACAAATCTTATTGTCTTGTACATCACAAGAGGACGATGCATTTCTAACAGTCTGGGCTTGTGAATAAGAAAAAGAGGAGAAAAAAAAGAGAGAAGTTTAAAATAAAACATTTCAACGTGTGTCCAGTTATTAATTATTCATGATTGATCAATTATTGATTGTTAACGTGATTGGTAAGACCTGGTAGTTAAAAAAAAAAGTGAATTACAAGCCGAGTTACGACTATCTACTGCCTTTCACCAAACCTATCTACAATGCTCATCTGTATTTAGTCCTCTACATATCGAAACTACGACTAGATCATTTTATTGTCTTTTTAAACAGAAATATGGTTCATCACAAACTGAAATAACAGCCAGCGCCTCTTCTGGACGCCATGTTTGTGAATCGACCACGATCACATGACCACACGTGACATTCTGCTGATAAACTAATCCGATCTGAACAGCAAATGTCCTCTGGACTGTATTTTCGGCAATTATCTGAGAGATGTGATGAACTCAAACCTTCATCGCATGACTTTAATCAAACATGTACTCGGCTATTTATTTATTTATTTCCTTTCATCTTTGTTGCACTCGAACCCTTAAAAAAAACGGACCATCGCGTGGTTTAATCTGTTTATCTGTTGCGTGCAAAGCAGCAAAGAATTGTAAGGTTAATTCCCACAGCTGCGCCAGAGGAAATGACTCCTCTTTTAGCTTTTTCCTTTTTTTTTTTTCTTCTCCCCCTCAGATAAATGTAAAAGCAGAAACTGGAGAAGCTGCAATAAACCAGCATCAAGATTACCATCTTTTGAAAAGCTTTCAGACAGAAACGATCAAACGGATGGACTGTTAGAACGGACCTCAGAAATGATGCTTAAGTTCAGTAATAGTCGTTTTCTTTTCTTTTTTTTTTTAAAATCCTCCTCTTTTATCCGTATGCTGTGTAGGACGGGAGGATAGTCGTCCATCAGATTAGCGCTGTGTAATAAAGGCCACTTCTGACATCCTGGGCATTGTGCCTGTGCTCATTTTAGTCTCTGCAGTCTGCCAGCACCATGCTCAGCATTTCGCTTCTTTAACTTGTGCTCGACACATGACGCCTGGAGGCTCCTGCAGAAGTTTATCACACCTTCTTGAAGTGAGGAATAATCCTGCAATCCCGTTCACAAAAGTTCCAAGCTGATTTTATCCGAGTTCCTGAAATCTGGAAGCGTTCCAACGACGTCCAGGGCGTGTGAATGATCTCAGAAATTTGTTTGAACAAAAAGATCCACATCTGCATGATCAGTAATGACGGATTGTGTACACGAAGTTAACGCCCAGTCACATGAGCAGACCTGATTTTAAAAGCAAAATAGTCAAACTTGGAATTCCATGTCTGTTTTTTTCTGAATTCCAGTGATTATTGATGGCAGCATTACAAACATACTGTAACAGGAAAATAATACATGCCACATTAAGAAAGAAAAAAAAGGAAAAAAAGTAACTAAACTGGTGTAAGTCATTCTGGATACGATCACGTTACACGCCACGTCGTTTCCGAAATTCAGATTTTTTTTTTGTTCGGTTCATCATCAGACGCAAAACAAGTGCAGGGCAGATTGTCCTCTAGAAAGGGATGTGACCCCAGGACCCTACGTACATTTAATCCTGTATGAATACGGCTTTAGTCAACTGGCATGTCGCCTCATATTACGAATATTAATAATTCATCATTAATTGATTTGTTGGTGTGAAGAATTTACCTCAATGACATTTTACTACCTGACAATGTTTTGCATAATATTTTTCTGTCGCTCACAAATCTATTAACTTGTACATAGTCTGACACAGTAGTCTGGCACACCGATGCGTCTCATCTCGAGTAATCTGGGTTAAAACACGTCACGAGGATAAACACATCACTTCAGTGCACTGACCAATCATTTAAATTGTTAAGTTTTTTTTTTTTTTTAATGTTCTCAATTAGTTATTACTAATTATATTGGATATATAACATTGTCTATTCGACAACCATTTAGAAGTTTTTCATCTTTAAATTTTAGTAACTGATTAAAAGTGACAAATGTCGTGCCACATTGTACATTTTAGAAATGTGTTTCCCCACATCGGTTGGTACTGTGTTTGTAGTTAAGAAGACCTGTACGGTAACAGTGTCCTGGGACATGGTGTGTATCACTTGTGTATCCATAATCTGATATTTTTGTCTCAGTTTCAACACTACAGCAGATATTTCCATCAGTTGATTTTTAATTCCAAAGCGAATATGATGAAGGAAGCGTTGCTTTCAAAGCTAGAGTCACTTCTTGGGAATTCATGGAAAAACCAAAACACCAAAGCTATTTTCCAAGAATTGTTAAAAGATGAAACATCAGTGAGAGCAGCTCTGTCATGGAAACACCAGGCAAAATGAGGGAATCTGACAAAATCTTGTGATTCAGTTTTTGATTCATGATGATTATCCTGGGTTTGACATTGACGTCAGTATATTTAAATAATAAATACCTTGTGAGCGTATCGACAGGGCAAGAGTGTGATACACACTCCTAATTAATCAGCCACGATTTTCTTGGAATATTTAGAAGTTTACCATTTAGCTCTTCTGACATGTGCAGGTTTCTAGCCTCCTAAAGAGTGCAAGTTTTTAAAGCGTGTAGTCAAATATTTACGCTACATACTGAAGCAGCTTAGCCTGTTTAACCTTTCATGTTCTTTCAGTAAAACCCAGATGAAAAGTTTACATGGAAGCCAACCACAGATCATTTACAATATTTTAACAGAGTTTTTGGTGCTTGTAAATGTTTGTGCACTAGAGCAGAAACAAGTGAGAGCAAAAAATAAAATAAAAAAATAACAAAAGGATGTTGAAACCTCATGAGAGGAACAACCACTTCCGGTTTTCTTCTAAAAACCAGACGAGACGAGAAAAGGAGTTCTGCTCAGCACGGGACGTCTCACCCTGCCTACAATCTCAGAACATAACCGTGACATCAGCTGCAGAAAAATGTCCCCACAGCGTTCTCTCTCACACAGAGAGCAAGAACCCGAGCCGCTTTCATCCTCCTCTTTCTTCTCGGCAACAAAACCCGCTGACCGATTTCGGAGAACTCTCGCTCCCCTGCGCCGTCACTCACACTCAAATTAAACAAATCATTCAGCAAATTCGTCAGTGACCTAGTCACGGCACAATGATGCAGATCGTTTGTTTACTTGGTTGCCAGAAAAAGCAGGTTTACGCAGGTTCTCATGAATGAGTGATGAGGCCGAGTTTCAATCTGCGGCTCGGTGCACGAGCGAAGACACAGAAACCGTGAGGACGCCGAGCAAATAACAAAACACAACTGCCGAGCTTGACAACCACACGTCATCCTTCTATCACAAACAATATATACAATATATATATATATATATATATATACACATATACACACACACACACACACACACACACACATACTAGAACTATTAGATCAATCAAAAACAGATTCACAAATCCATTTGATAAGATTATGATTATTGATTTTCTACTCGATTCAACAGCACTAATGTTCACTCTCCCCGATATGTCTTAAACAGATACATTTCTAACAGGTTTTGAAGCATTAAAAACAACAAAAATTAACGGAAATGCTGTCTTGACTGTTTAAATGTCAAGTCTTGTACAGGTAGTCCCTGAGTTATGAACATTCAAATGACAAATTTCCACAGATACGAACGGACTGTGGTTCTACAAACATTCGCAGATACGAATAAATCGCAGAAGTAGCTGACGCATCAATTTTCTTCACTGCAACAGATACCAATATTTACAATTACATACAAAATATTTAACGTGTAAGTGAACGTATAAAAAGTCCAAGAAAATAGAAAGTCTCTCTGGTTTCAATGAACCAGTCTGTGAGCGCGATGATAGAAAATGTCTGTGCTGTAAAGCTGTCCTGATGGTGAATTATCCTAATTTCAGAAAATCTTCAACAATACAGAATTCACAGTCCAATACAGTGGAAAACAGCACTGAGACAAAAATGCCAGAACAGAACTCGTTTGTAAGTCAGAAACTAGCTGTTGATTGTTGATTACATCCACAGCCCATAAAATTTTTTTACAATGACATTCTAAAAAAAAACAGAGCAGCGATACTCTCACAAAACATGAGTATTTGCAAAATCTCTGGTGTATTCTTAAACAGTTTGAAATTTGAAACTAATCAACATGTGCAAATAACTTGTTTTGCCAAAAAAAAAAAAAACGAGCCTAAATAATGAAAAAAAAAATAATAATCAACAACTAATCCACTGATTCAACTTGACCACACAGAAATGCCAAAACACAGTTCCTCGAATATCCAATAGGGGCTCTCCCTAAAAACAAGTCAATACCCATTGCCAACTGGGGTAATAATCCCAGCTAGCTGGTGTGTATAAGTGTATAAATGTATAAGTGTGTAATGTTGGGTAAAGTCAGACATACACTCGTATGTTATGTTATTTCACACAAACAAAGAAGCCGCACACACACACAGCTTTTAAGAAACTTCACGGCAAAGTTTCGACTCTCACAAACAAAGTTTCGACTTTATTGTTTAAAAACACTTGATTTGGGTTCACAAAATTTTTTCCATTACTGCATATAAATATTAGCGTTGTACCAAAGTCATGAAGCGGCATGAAAGATTCAGAGCAGCACCCCTTTAAATCAAAGAACTGGCATTAAATTGTGACAAAATTTAATCCAGGCCCCCTCCTCACCCTCACCCCCAACCCGACACCTATGGTGCTGGCTTTCTGCATCCCACCTTCTAATAGCAGCGTAAAACAGCTGACTATTTAAGTTGGTGACCTTGACCGAGAGCCGGGGCCGATCTCTCCAGCATGCATTTCATCCTGACTCGTTTCACTCCAACTGCCAGCGCACTTCACCATCTATAGAAGTCAAACTGCGCTGGCGAGCCTGCCGTCGGCTAATTTTAGGCGGCTCGGCTCTCTCCGACCCTCGTCACATACCCCCCGCACCCTCACCCAGCCCCACTGTCCCTTTTCCATCTGTATGTTTGGGTGTTTACGCTCGCTGGAGAAGCAGCAACAGCAGGCGTAGCCCGGTCATCACCAGTGTGCAACATGCCAAGATTTTTCGGCAGGAGGTTAGAAGAAGCGACGCTCAAAGTCTGAGGCTTTTCACCCCCTCACAGGTTATAAAATAATAATAATAATAATAAACATTTTTAAAAAAGCAGCAGCAAGACCATATCCATGGATATAAAATTTAAATATTATGGCCAAATATGAGACTTTTTATGAGAAATTATTTTTACAGCTTATATGTTGAATTTCTTTCTTCATTGGTTAGGATTTCTGCTACATCGCCCATCCCTCGGCATCCTCTCTAATGAAGTTCCTGTGTTGTTCAGAGAGCTCCCAGTAAGGACATGTGCTCTGCAACTCGGTGCTCCATGTAAACATTCTCACAGGACTGAAGCCCTCTTTCAGATTAACTGGGTCAGTCTTGATTATGTAATATATTTCAGGTCCATTTTTCTTAACTGGAGGAATTAACACAGACCTGATGTTCATACTCAGCTACCACAGCGTGTTTTTCACTCAGAGAGCCATTTGTCCAAAAACAAACAAATAAATAAATAAATTAGAAAAGAATCCGCCCGTTTTTGCAATAAAAAATATTTTGTAAAAAAGTTTTATATTGAATAATTATACGCCAAGATTTTGGGAGTATTATTGTTCTTTTCATACGGACATTTGTTCATGTTTTAAAGGCGTTGAGCACGCTTGGAGGGGGTGGGGGGGGGACACAAAACTTGGCACTAGAATCACAAAGGAAAAAAAAAAGTCTTGGATGTGGACGCGGGCACGGCCCTTGGGTTCGTCTGTGACATTGTTCTTCTTTGTTGTTGGCAACCGGTTTCATCTACTGTAGTTGCACCAAACCTGATTTGTTTAACAGAAATGCCACAATCACACACGTTCAACAAGTCATCAAGCTTTTTAATTTTAAATAGGTAGTTATTTATGAATGACTTGTTTACGGTTCAGCAGATTGAAACCGATTTTAATCAGCAAGACACTCCAGGCTCAAACTCAGACATTTACGATAGCATGATCATAAACAGCATGTCACTGTGCTCTAACAGGAAGTGTAGCATAATTACAATAAACACTCTGCAATGTGGCCCAATGTTTCTGGGGATTTTTCCTGATTTTCTCCCTAGTTTAGGAACTAATACCCACCCGTCATCAGGTCACTCTACAGCTCGCTCACACACCGTTGAGGAAAACACAATCAATCAGAGGATGACGCTAGCCACTTGAGCCACGACTGATGTGAAAGTGCCTCACATCCCTCCCCTTTGAGAAAGTTCGGCCAATCGGCTCTCTCCGGGCCCCCAGCTGGTGGAGGAGGCTACAGCATCACCCGGGATTCAACCTTGCGATCTCCGGATGCTAGGGCGAGCACTTCACTGTGCTGGTTTTCAGCTTGATCGGCTTTTCTCTCCAAACCACGCGAGTGAAATAGTCTCAAACCCGTTCATTACTCACACTTAGCCCAGTCTCAAAACGAGCGCTCAGTGTGCTCAGTGCATCCATCCACCCGCGCGCTTAAAACATGCTCAAGACTTTGGAGGTATTTGATATATTTAAAATGTGACATTTCTAAACAAAGTAAATGTGTGAATAGTTTAGAGCGCCACCTTGAGTTTTACAAAAGGAACTAACAATTATGGCGGATGACGGACACAAGCTGCGCAGTTAAATTCTTGTATTTGATGTTAATTTATGTTTGTATTGAAAACTTTTGAGTTATGTTTCAACGTTTTTTTTTATCATTTTGGTTTATGGAGTTAAAATTGTAACAAGATCAGAAAAAAATCTACTATTGAATGGGGATATTTATGAAAGTCATGATACAGAATCTCAATATTACTGGAATCGGCACTTGGGTACGGCGATATATCATATAAAGTGATTCTCGTCCCTGTAGCCCATGTACAGTCAGTGATGTGGTGAAACTGCACTGCACCCTTGGGGCTTGGACTCGCTAATCTGTGTTATTTTTTTTTTTCCTGCAGCTGATAGACTTCAAAATGACACACAAGAGACCATAAGAAACATTGTTGGGGGGGGAGGGGGGGGGGGGCTCAACATATTGAACTTGTTAAATAAATAACCAAAGACCTAAAAAGAAAAATCGGAATCTTTTGTTGCTAAAGTACAAATGTGTCTTCATTCCGTCAAGAGAGTGCAAACTTTTGCACACACATCAAACAAACCAAGACAGACACTACTAAAGTTACAAATAAAAAAAAAATGTAACATGGACAAAAACTCATTAAAAAGGAATGTTGTTTAAATTCAAAACGACATCAACGTTGTATAAAGTTTGCTTAAAATTCTTAAAATGGAATTCTTCTCTCCCAAAAGTTATTGCATTTTTTTTGTCTTTAAAAAAAATAATAAACTCTATTGTTCTTTTTTTTTTTTAAACCCTATAAAAAACACTACTTCCTTTCCCATACTAACGAACTACAACCCCCGCCACACACGCGCACCCCCCACCCCCCTCCTGGCAGCCTCACTGTTTCACAGAGTTGGTATGTAGTTCCTGAATAGACAGGATGTTTGTCAAAGATGATGTTTCCTTGCCAGCAATTTTACAAGACGTCAAATGTTTTATGACCTGATTAAAATTAAATTCAAAAAAAGGAAAAAAAAAAAAAGTATTCCTTAATTACTAAATAAATAAATATGTGTATTCTTACTGTGAAGGACATGTACAACTTTGGATTTAACTTTATATTTATGTTGCAGTTTCTAATATTTAGATACAGGGTTGTTAAAAAAAAAATTAAAAAGGTAAAAAAAATTAAAATGATAGTTCATCATAATAGAAATGAAAGTTGCATTAAAAACAGCCAACGATGTACAAATTTAAATCTCAAATAATCCGTAACTGGCTGCTTACAATCAGACCATATTTTAACTACAAAACAATATATGAATACAGTAAATAAAATTAATCTATACCCATAAATCAATACAAACAAAACAATCCATCATAGATATTAATGGACACTGCCACTGCAACAACATCCCATAAACAGCACACCATCACTGATATACTGTAGCCAGGTTTAATACTACGGCTGGGTGTTGGACTCTGATACCTTTTTAGCTTTAAGGCACCGACCGAATCACCATTCAAAATGTGGACACGCCTTCTAACTCCATGGTCGATATTGAGATGTTTCTGCTACTTCTGCTCTGTAAAGCTTCATAACGGCTCTAATCTGAGGTGCTGGTTGTTAATTGGTGATTTCTGAGGCTGGTGACTCTAAATGAACTTCTCCTCTGCAGCGGAGGAGAAGTTTCATCATGGAGCTTGATGGGTTTTACAAATGCACTTGAGACAATACTGTTCTTGCAAGAACTGTTCCAGAACAGCTGACCTTCATGTCATAAAATAACAACTGACTGTCACTGTTGTTGCTTAATTACCTAATATCATATGTGTTATTTTAGAGTTTAGAAATCACTAGTATTGTTCTAGAATGTAGAAAATAAATCATTAAATGAAAAACATTGAATTAGAAAGAGGGTCAAAACTTTTGACTGGTTCTGTATATAAATATAAGGAAATTGCCGCCCACAACATTAATGAAACTCCTGAATAAGTGTGTGGGATAAACGTAGGAGCTTAAAGTCGCTCCGTGTTCGACTGCAAGAGGAACAAACTCAGCCATCATACTCTTTTTGTTCAAGTTCACAGAATATTATAAAACTTCACTTTGAACATCTCCACCACTCCACTCAATCCAAGTTTAATATTCTGTGAGCCGAAGAAAGAAGTGTGTGCCCTCTCTTTTTTTTTTTTTTGTCAGACTAGTCATGGATAAAGCAAATCACATAAGATAGAATCCTCTAGTGTAGTCCTTGTTTAATAAGAAACAGGATTGTAAACTTTGTTCAAAATGAAAAATTGTCAGCTATGAATGTGTGCGTGTGAACTTCAGTGCGTGTAAGCTAGCTCTTTTGAAGTGTTTACCAGACAACTTTGAGCTGTGGTACATTTTTTTTTTTTTTACGTTGTAAAACTGTTTCAGTGGAAAAATACCAGTTTGCTGAAACATTAAATTAAAGCCTTAAAACAACCCCGTTAAATAAATAAGTTTTTTATTATATGAACAACTTTTAAGTATGGAAACATGACTGAAAGGAGCTGAAAATAAGAATGAAGATATGTACTGTAATGGGTAATACATTTAACATTAGATTTGACAAAATTGGTATTGAACAAAGTATTCTTCAGGAACCGATATCAAAGTCAAGCTACGCTACTGAACAACATCCAGGCCTAGTAAAGATAAAGCCAGTCCTCATTGTACATGCTGGAGAAAGCAGGGACACAAATCGCCAGGGGTGACCCCATACAAAATAATCATGATACCCAGATGATGAATTGATTTGTGTTGTGATTTTGTTGTCACAATTTTTAATTTTTTAAATTATCAAAAAAAAAAAAAAATTATATTTTGTTTGTTTAAAATTATAACTTGGCAAATAGTTGCTCCTACTACACAGGAATCTGTGTGAATAGTTTAGAGTGCACCACCTGTAGGATTATAGAGGAACTGCACCTTTTTATCACTTCAAATGCAAACACGTGTATATAGAATCACAATATATTAACTGAATCGATTTCTCCCCCCATCTTTAGTACAAAGCATAAAACTTTTAAATGTAACATACTTAAACACACATCAAGACACTGAAAACGCTGAAATCAAAACAAGCCATCTATAAAAAAAATCCTTTGAAAATGTGCAGCTGAACTATTTTGTCGCGATACATGTTGGAGGATCCTTAAAGTTCAATGCATTATAACCATATATTCAGACATACCTGTAGTACCGCGACTGTAGGTACGTGGAACAAACAGCTTTGGAGACATGGCTGGCCGAACCAAAGTCTATAACTTTCACCCGGTATGGCTGCCGGACAGGATCCACAAGCATAATATTCTCTGGCTTCAGGTCGGCATGGATCAGACCCATGGCCTTCAGCTTCTTCAGTGCAGTAGCGACCTGCTGAAGAATGGGCCGTATCACCTTCAAAGGCAGCGGGCTGAATTTGTTCTGCTTGAGGAAATCATACAGGTTCTGCTCAAGCATCTCAAACACAAGGCAGGTATGGTTACGGTGCTGGAAGCACTCGAAAGCCCGCACCAGGTTATGCTCGTCCGCGTTCTCTCCGCTCAGACGAGCCAGGATGCCGACCTCAATCTGGCCCTGCCGCGCGTAGGACGGGTGATTTTTCAGGATCTTTACCGCCACCACCTCGCCGGTGCCTCGTTTCCAGCATTTCACCACCTGACCAAAGGTACCACGGCCAAGGAAGTCCAGCACCTCATAGGTATTCTTCATTGAACAAAGCACCTCATGTTGCACCAGCTGGTAGTCACCATCTCCACCGCCAGCTCCACCCCCTTGTTTCACTGGGCCCGCTGCTACAGCTGCCGGGACTCCAACTGGTGGGTTCCCCACGTTCGTTTGCAACATTGCAGGCAACATTGACAGATCTTCCACTATCTGCATGGCGTTTCCCTGGTTCTCCAGCTCCTCGCTCTTACGTTTCAAACCACATCGCTGGGAACCATCCGCCAAGTTAGAACTACAGCTGTCTTCTTCCTTGTCCTCGTCGGCCCCGCCACCGGCAACTCCTTCGCCCCCACTACTCCCGTTATCCTCGCCCCTGACCCCTCCAGATGCCCCTGTAGCTCCACCGCTGCTCCTGCCTTTTTCCAGATGTTTCCCCTGCAACGCAACACCTCTTTCTTGGTGATGTGACGCTGCACTGGTTGGTTGTCGTTGTACACCTTGTACAGCGACAGTCCGCACAGGAAAGTCCCCACGGTTTCTGACCCCTGTAAAGTCCCGTGTCTTGTACGTAGGTGCAAATTTTGTTGGCTGTCCAATGCCAAGGGTTCTACCATTCAAAAAAGTCAGTGGGAAGGCCCTCTCATGGTAAACACAGTTGTTGGGTTCGACTTTGAGTTTCTTCACACTGCAAAAGGCACTTGTCTGAGTTTGAAAAACATGTGGTGGGTAGACCAAGACTTGTGAGGCCATACCTGTAAAGGGGGAAAAAAAAAAAAAAAAAAAAAAGAGAGAGAGAAAAATTTAGTTAGTTACATGGATCATCACAACATTAAACATATAAACCACTGGAAAGTAGTAAAACATTTTACTTTCATCCCACTCCAAAAACAACATGTTAAAAATGGCATGGCTCTTTTTTTTTTTTTTTTTTTTTTTATTCTGGCAAACTCAGCAATAGCCTTCGTTCACTATCCCTTCATCCTGGTCAGGGGTGCTGGATCTAGCGCCTACCCCAATAACATTGGAATATTGATCTTTTGCAGACATGAAGACAGTCAGACAGCAGAGGTCTGACCAAATTTAGGCTAATATGGAATTTCTTGAATTAACTGCAGGTAGCATTAACTAATACTGACATTTCAAGTTTCCTAATTAATAGCTAACTAACTTTCCTGAAGGTGAATTTCAAAGAGTGTTAAATGGAAAGCTAGTGCACTGTGTATGGTGTAGAATCCCTTGTTCCACACACCAAGCAGTGCCCTTAATCAGGAGTTAGGGAGGGATTTGGGATTTAGCATTGCTTTAGATGTTAGTTAGTAAGGAGACGTGGTGGTGGTGTTTAAGGTTACAATGTTGTGACTGTGGGCTTTAGCACTGGTATCCGGTGAGTAACGGTCCATTCGCAGTTCAGAAATGGATGGAAGCATGGAGGACAGACGTCATGACATGTGCCAAAGGTCAATACCCTGGTTGGAAAACCAGTCTACCACAGGGCACCATGGATACCATTACCTAGGGTACACCTGAACCCCATTCCTATTCAAATCAAATTATTGTACTGATCTTTCAATCAAGGGCTCAGTCTAGATCTTCGGGATGGGAGCTTTTTTTTCCCTTTTAGTTTTGAGTTTTGCCAGAATTTCCACACATACTCCAAATCACAGACCGTCAAGTACATGAGTCAGTCCAAGGATATCTATGGTCCGATCTACCCCGTTCGAGATGTCGGCGGCCCCATCTACCCCGTTCGAGATGTCGGCGGCCCCATCTACCCCGTTCGAGATGTCGGCGGCCCCATCTACCCCGTTCGAGA
>JAQMYJ010000038.1:31764896-31784509 GCA_030014305.1 Clarias laeviceps
AAGGACAAAACAGGTTTAAGTTTTGCCAATTGCCTTAACTGAAAGAAACTGGACCGAACCACAGCACTAATCTGTTTGTTAAATTTAAGATCTAACCCATCGTCATTTCTATGGTAACAGAATCTCCAGTATGTCATTGTTATGTGATAAAGTTTTTTTCTGTACAGAGATGTTTGTTTAACATTTAAGGAAGGAGCCTCCAGTGTCAGAGGTAAAGCTGTGACGTTTCAGACGTCCTCAGGACAGAGGGGTTTACATGACAAGCTGATGTTTTTTGGTCTTTCAATTAAATTCAATTCAATTTTATTTTTATATCGTTTTTAACAATGGTCATTGTCTCAAAGCAGCTTCACAAAATGAAAATAAAATTTGTGGAAGTGTGTATGAGTGAGAAAAAATGTGTTTAGATAGTAATGAGATTATCCCTGATGAACAAGCCGAGGACGACAAGGAAAAACTCCCTGAGATGGCAATAGGAAGAAACCTTGAGAGGAACCAGACTCTACAGGGAACCCATCCTCATCTGGGTGATAACGGATAACAGAAATTATATAACGACATCATGTGTTAGGCTGCTGGACATTTAGTATAACAAAAGTCTTTGAGAAAAAGAAAATGTAATGATGAACAGATCAAATGCCATTCTTTAATAGTTAAGTTGTAATCGTTGGTAAATTGCTTATAGAGGGTGAGCACTTTTAAATTTAGCTGGAATTTCTGAAACACCCCATTACATGTCTAAATGCTTCTGCTAGTATTTGCAAAAGAAAGCTTTTAACATTTTTGAGATAGTTTCAAGTCTCGCTATTTATCATCCCAGACAACTTAATGTGGATAAAATATCAAAGGTGTGTACAGGGAACAGAAAGAGCCTGTTTGTTTTTTAATAATCCTGATTCGGCTTGTGTCATTTTCATTTTAGATTTCTTACGTAATAGCAAAGTCCTGCACCACTTTTATTAGCCCCACCCATTTTCTTTAAAGATTTAAAAATTTTTAAACTGGTCCTTTAAATGAAAAACAGCAATTCCAGTATGCAAAACCTGTTGTGAACATGAAGTAGTCACTATGATGTCATTGATGTAGGAGCGTGACAAAATGGCGGCACACCTCGAAGACCGGCTGCAGGAGTGGAAAATGAAAAAAAGGCTGCATGACAATTACGTGAAAACCAGCACTGAGCTGCTTGTCTACCAAGGCCAGAAAATAAACAGTCACATTGAAAAGCAGCTGGAGGCTGAGATAGAGGTGTGTGTGTGTGTGTGTGTGTTTATGCTTGGTATGTTTTGGGACATTCTGATGGTGTTTTTGGCCCAGCAGATGCTCCAGAAGAAGCTGACGGACGAGGAGAAAACTCAGGAAATGCTGGAGGTTTTCCTTAAAAACAATCTTACAGTAAGCGCAAGAAGAATCAACACTATAGAAAGCGTGGCTTAAGAGTAGCTCATTCACATGAACACTGAACCGCCCCATTTGAAGGAGGAGTGAAACAGAAACTCCACTTCAGCACACCATCCATCCTATCATTGATTAATTTCCTAATTAGTTATTTCCTAAACCACTAAGCTGCATGCTGATTGTGTTCCTAAACGTAGAATAATCACATCATGTGTGTAAACAGCTAAAGAAGAACTATTTCACAATAACGCAGTGCTGTAATCCTTTTCTAGATTCCGAATTAATTTTTCTGGGCCAGAAATTCTCTCCATAAGTTTTGTTTGAAACCCAAAACATGAGCCATGTAGTCACCAGCAAAAAAGTGACATACAATGCCAACATGATTTTCTCATCTTTCTACACACAATACTCCACAGGGACAAAACAAACAAACAAAACAAAACTGCTGCTTTAAGTGTTTTGTTAATTTCTGTTTAAAAAAGGAAAGAATGAAATATCCTATTTACAAAGGTATTCAAACCCTTTACTACAACACTTGCAATTGAGCTCTGGTGTATCCTGCTCCTGTCAGTGGTCCTTGAGATGCTTCTACAACTCTAATGCAGTCCAGCTGTGCCTAATGGAATTCGTTAGACCTAATTAGAAAATGCTTGCACCTGTCTATATAAGGGCTCATAGTAGACGGTGTGTGTCAGGGTGAAAAAGCCATTAGGTCGAGAGAATTATCTGTATAAAGACACGACACAGATCTGGGATGAGAACTTTCTTTAGCATTGAAAGCACCCAAGAGCATGATAGCCTCCATCATTCTTAAATGGAAGAGATTTTGAACAACCAACAGTCTTTCCAGACCAGTCCACCCAAGCAAACTGAGTAATCAGGGATGTAGGGCCTTGGTCAGAGAGGTAATGAAAAACCCAAAGGTCACTATAAATGAGATACTGAGTTCCCTTGTGGAGATGAGAGGGCCTTATAGAAGGACAACCATCACTGCAGCACTTCACCACTCAGGCCTCTATGGTAGAGCCATCAGACAGAAGACATTCCTCACTGAAAGACCTTCAAGCCTTCTGGCTGAAAAAGCACCTAAAGGACTCTTAGACCATGAGAAGCAAAATCTGGTCTGAATAACCTTATTAAAGCCATCCCTAGATTTTAATCTATTTTAATATATGTGTGAAACCAAAAAAAAAAATGTGGAAAAACTTGAATGGGTCTGAAGAGTTTCTGTCACCACAGGGGGTGATATACGATAACTTGATATATATGAAACGGATAATGTTTTCATCATACAGGCAGCAGAAATAGTATAATCCCACTTAAAAAAATAATAAATAAAATCATGGTGAGTAACATTATAAGTTAGTTTGACAGAATTACAAGAATTATTTTCTCAAATCTGTCGCTAACAATGCACGTGTCTTTGCCCCGAGAGTCTGGAGGACAAGTTGGAGTACTGGATGGAGCACTATGATAAAGACATGGAAGACAAACTGCAAGAGCTGAGTGACGTCAAGACCAACAGGTCCAACAACCTGACACAGTTACAGGAACTGGCTAACAAAGTTAGCATGATTTTTAAATATAAAACAGTTATAAAGAGCTGCACAGGACAAGTCCCACATCTTAAATTCTGTTTGTTTTTCAGTACAAAGACTGCGAGCAGGTGATTATTGAGGACAGAATGGAGAAGGAAAAGCTGGGCAAACAGCTGGAGGAAGAACAGCTGCAGATAAAAGAAGCTATAAAGGTGAACTTAAGTATGATATGTAGACACTTTAAAACCATGGATCAGAACTGGAAGAGTTTCAGGCTCATGGAGTTTTATATCAGAGCTCAGGGATTAGGTGAAGGAGTGCGCACTACACTCCCAAAGTGCACACTTCCTATTCTCAGGTAGGTGATGTGACAAAGGTATTTGTCTGCTTTTCTGAAGAGAAAGGAATAAACTTTTATTGTATTATATCTTTGAAAATTAATGATTAGAAATGCTTCTTCATTTGGATTGAAGATAGAAGAATAATTATTGAAATAAATAGATATAAAGCCAAAAACTAAACCACAACAGCTTATGCAGCTAGCTAATAAAAAGGTTAAATTTACTACTTGAAATTGATCTGGTTAGAGATCTAGTTTGTCTTGTGTCACTTGGAGTCACTATTAAATTCAAAATGTTCCAAGAAATGTTGCAGATTCTGATATAGGATTAAAGTCTTGAAATTTAGAGAATGATTTTAGAATTTTGTCTAAAAACATACAACAGTATTTCTGTATTTTAGTATATCTAAATTCCTTGAAATAGTTTAAAATATTTATTGTTGTCGTAGAATGTACAGCTACAACGTCTAAAAAAACCCTCACTAATTAATTATACTGATAACTCTGACTCTGATGCATTACTCTGTTGGTGATGTTTCCACAACTGCTTTGAACTTAACATCTACTAATGTTATTTTCCCACAGATTCAGTCCTGGTGGAGAGGCACAATGGTCAGGAAAAGTCTCGGCCCCTTCAAAAAGGCCAAGAAGCAGAAAAAGAAAGGGAAGAAGTGATGGGAGGGGGAAAAAGGACAAAGAAAAGAGAACATGGGGGAGATAGACAGAGAGAGTGAGAGAAAGAGAGAGAGAGAGAAAGCCCTTTAGTGGCTTAGTCAAGTACACTGCACTGTCAAAAAAAAAGTTTCACATCATTTCATTGGTCCAGCTTTTGCTTTTATTATGGCCGTAGCTTTGTTTCGACAAGGTTATGTAATGTCACAGCATTTATTTCCCTCCAGAATTACATTAATCTCTCTCCAAGATCTAGTATTGATGATGGAAGAGTCGGGCCGCCGTGTAAAGCCCTCTACAGCACATCCCAAAGATTCTAAATGGGGTTAAAGTTTGGTCTCTGTTGTGGCCAATCAATATATGAAAATTCTGTCTCATGCTCCCTGAACCACTTTTTTGCCCTTTTTTTTTTTTTTTACAATTTGATTTCACTATGCGTTTAAGTGATCTCCCATCAGACTCATTCAGGATAAATGTTTCTTCCTCGATGATGATGGGTCACCGCTGTCCTTCCAGATTTTGTTAGGGGTTTTACAGTTCTTAACCCCTTCTTAGTAGATTCAGTAATGTCCTTAGTTGTTTTCTTTGCTTGATGCAGGACAATAATTGAACCCTTCTGAAACAGAGTAACATCTTTGCCACAACCACAGGATGTTCTGTCATGGTTGTTTAAGAAATGAAAAACTACTCACTGCATCAGTTATGGTTAAATAACTTGTTGCAGATGAAACACATTAATCACTGCAGTAATTATACAGTGGAAGGTGGGGACTTTCTTTGGCTGGGCAGTGTCTTCTTCGTCTTTCGGCTGTTCCCTTTCATGGGTCGCCACAGCAAATCATCTGCCTCCATCTAACCCTGTCCTCTGCATCCACTTCTCTCACCCCAACTAACTTCATGTCCTCTCTCACTGCATCCATAAATCTCCTCTTTGTTCTTCCTCTAGACCTCCTGCCTGGCAGTTCCAACCTCAGCATCCTTCTACCGATATGCTCACAATCTCACCTCTTAACATGTCCAAACCACCTCAATCTGGCCTCTCTGACTTTAGGCTGGGCAGTGTATTATCATCAAAATTCAATTAACTCTTGAAAAAGGAAAACAGAGCTAATAAAAAAACAAAACATTATTTATAATAACGAATGGAATAAACAAAATCACCTCAATAATGCAGAAAATTAAGAAGATTCTGTTCTTTCTTGTTTTCCATATTGCCAATTTCTCTGTACCAGATAGAATGTGTAGCAGAAATAGTGTGTGTTTCTGTCTGACTGATTATTTTGGTCCAAAAAGAAAACACTTGAATGAGAATGTGCTACCTAGAACCAAAAAAAAAAAAAAAAACAAGTTTTAACAAGCAATAAGAAGAAATTTTTTGCCACTTGCGTTCTACAAAAAGATGAAAGAGAAGCTCGGCGCCGTACAGAAAGGACAGCCTTCCCTCCCACGTCAGGACTGAGGTGCACCTGATGTCTGTTTGTGGCTATCGCCCAGAGTTTTTTACCACTGCAGGTTGCCCTGTCCGTTTTTTAATCGGATGCTTTTGCAGGGACTGCCAGCAGCTTTTAGTGAAAGAGTCACTACCAAAAGAATTCAGTCCACCTGCTTGCTGGAACTCCCACCAAGGACATTGCACATGCAGGACCTTCATACAGAACAGTTTAGACAGTCTTCCTCCCAGCCGACTAAAAGGTGCTCAGTTCTGAAGTGGTAAAAGATATCCTCTCGTTCTCATTCCACTCATCCACAGCAGCTCTGACTGTGAGTGTAGGGAAGTCACAGTGACCTCCCTCTCTCCACTGGATGATGGTGGCTGAGACGAACTGAAGACAGGAGCCTTTCCTGCAAGAGGGGATTGTTAAATAAAGGTCAGCCTCACTCCAGCTGCTGCATCAGATGTCTTCAAGAAGGAAAATTCCTCTAAGGATCTTTAAAATGTGGTAAGAACCACCAGGTCATTTTCTTAGGGTTTGTCAAAACCCATTCCACCTGGAGGACAGTGCTGATGTCTTTCCAAAGGACCCCTGCTATAACAGTATCAGCAGTGAGCGGCTTGGAGAGGTCATTAAGGTTAAAGGTCATTAAGGTTAAAGGTCATTATCCTGGACCTGATGTCCACCAGACTCTGCCCACCTTCTGCACTTGCAGATATAGCACAGATGCTCTAACCCAGTCCTGTGCTGACCAGAAAAAACTCCCCAGGTGCCTTTTGCACAAGTCCTGCAGGTGGTTGAAGAACACTAAATTTGTGCTACAAAGTGGACAACCAAGTTCCTGGCAGCTAAAACTCTCCACCAACAGGACAGCTTGGGGTAAAAACCATTTCCATCTAGACAATTTGGTGCATGCTCTATTCATTACACCCTCCCCAGTTCTGTTTATGAAAGTCATCTGATCTCAAAAATACACTCAGCACTGTGGGGTTTGACAACATATGTTTTTAAACAGTGTCCATCGTGGTCATGTGGACCAACCAAAAGGCAATATAAGGTAACAGCAATATGTAAAACTATTTAATATACATCAGCCAATAATATTAAAATGGCCCGAGTCCATCCCACCAGTCTGGTGTTAAAAAATATGAAGCTCTCCGCATGTCATTAATTCAGCATTATAAGATACAAACCTCTCTTTTAGCATCACACCTCTCATTCTTACTACCTTTAATTAAGATTTATTAAAATTGTTCATTACATTTGGATGTTCTACAATGAGATAGATAGATAGATACTTTGTTGATCCCAAAGGAAATTTGTAGTCTAATAAAATTGAACAAAGAAACAAAGCCGACCTGGCTTCTGCCTGTCACAATAAAGCCCATGTCTCAACCAGGAACACAGTGTCCAAAAACATCACATACAGTTTACTTTTCACCTCTTAGGCTTTCTGTTTGTTTTTGTACATATATGCTGCTATGGTGAGTAACAATTGTGAGATTAACCAGCTTTGAAATAATTTTTTTCTGACTCGAGAGAAATAAATTTCCCTTTGAAATTTAGATTTTCGTTACTGTGGTTGTTACTAAGTTTACAGTTGGGTTCAGATGTAGTATTGCATCAGTTGCTTAAAAATACATAAGACAGCTTGACAAGTGTGTGTGTGATTTATTTTAACCTTTGATCCACATAAATATTAACATAAAACTTTACTACGAACAGATATAATTTCTAAAATACCAAAAATGATTTAATGAAACTTTGCCCATGCGAACACATTTTCAGTGGCTACTGTATAATAAAACTAAGAGAAGGAATGATGGCTTAAATAGTTTATAGTCTTATTCACATGTGATGGATGTTGCAGTTGAATAAAATTATGTACAATTACCATTGGAGTTGTTCTTCATTCAAGTCCTGTTAAGGGTCACCACAGCAAATCGGCGGGTCCACGTATTTCATTCGGCAGGAAATATTTATATATATTTATTGGGACTTGATTTACGAGTCCTTTTATAAATAAAATAAATAAGAGAAAGACAACACCATTTTACATGATGAATCAGGAACAAACCGAGTTATAGCATATTCATTTTTTTTTTCTTTTCTAATTTATTTATCTATTTTTTAATTCTGTACAGCTGCTTTGTGACATTGTTCCAATTGCTAAACAAATAAACTTTAATGGAATTCAATTTTAAAAAGTAAAAGTTCCAGGACATGCATTCTAATGTGTGTTTATACACTGATCAGCCATAATATTAAAATCACATGCTCAATATTGTCAGTCCCTCTTGTGCCAATAAAACAAACAAGTGACAAAACCTCTGAAGGAGTGCTGAGACCAGTGGTTTCCAACCCTGGTCCTGGAGGACATTTTTTTTTCTCAGCTTGAAACACAACTAATTTTACTAATTCACTAACAATCTTAACTGAGCATAAGTGGGTGTGGTAGTGCAGAAAAAGCACTAAATGTGCAGGGCATCCTCCAGGACCAAAGAGCCTACTGGCCAGAGGAAACTAGATCTTTCTATAATGACAGCTTGACACCACCCTACACAATACCAGGACCTGGATCCACCAATACTGGGTAATGGCCTCGGAAATGGCTGAGCATTACGCTCTAGAGAAATTACTGAGGACTTTGTCCTGACAGTAGAGGAACAGAAGAAACGAGAAGGGCCCCAAAATGTGTGCTAGCCAGCAGGGTGATTAGTCTCTCTGGATAGGAGTCCAAATACCCCTTTGCGTCTTTTGCTAGGGAGAGACCGGCCATCATTTCCAGAGCCGCCACACGCACAAAGAAATTGAGAAGCCGACCCCGACCCAGACCCAGCTGAGACCTAGAGAACACTGACAGTATTGGGTTCTCCTTTTGGGCCACTACTGGGCCGCAGCAATGTTCCAGCAGCTGTTGTCTTCCGCCCCCACTTTCGCTTCACCTCTGCAAATCTCAACAATGTCGTTATCAACTCTGAAACCTGAAACAAACATCTACAGCAGCTGAGGAAGATCCTCTCCCTCTAGGAACTTTTGTTTTAGGTCCAACAGCAAGCCAGATCAGAACACAGGAGCGCCAATGTTTCTCGAAGATTCCCACTGGGGGGGCCAGTCAGATTCTCTCTTATGCTCCTGAAAGGACAGAGAATCTTCAGCTTTCTTACTGTTGTGGTCGTACTAAGAATGCCTGGCTGCTGCACACACACGTGTCCTAGCGGCCAACTCATCACACTCTGGCCCTTGTCAAGTATCTCACTAAGCTCCCTTCTAGTCATTTAAAGCGCAGTTTATCCATAGAGATGCTGTAAGACTCCAATTTGGCCTCATATGTCCACTGCATGTTGTTCTCCACCTTAGGAAGAAAGCAAACAATTAGAGCTTAAAGATCCTTGAGTTTTTTTTTTATTATTAATGAGAATTGACACAATCGCATCACGAGGTAACTTCCTTTCCTGTTTGTCTCAAGTGGAGGTGTTTTAACTGGCTTTAGTTTGACTTTCCTTCATCAGAGAGCAGGTTTAGTAATCAGCAGTACCTGGAGTTCATGAGTGATCCTGTTCCTGGCACTGGGCTCTAATTTGGTGGCAGGAGTGAGGCATTACACTTTTCCTCCTTCTTCTCCAGGGTGTCAGTAAGTGCAGTCAATTTACTCCCCAGAAGAAGCTTCTTTACACTGTTTTTCTGATGCACCTCCTGGATGGCCTTGTTAAAGGTCTGCTGCAGGTCATCGTGCTCCTGCTGCACCTGATGACCAAGAAATGAGAGAGAGAAGATTCTGTTCTGAGCAAAATGATTTTGTGCAATGTCACGGCTTAAATGATTTACTACAGTTAGTCCACCGGCTTTCAAACATTCGAGTTACAAATTTCCGCAGATACGAATGGATCGCCTACAAATCGCAGAAGTATCTCACTGCAGTGCACCAGATACCAATATTTACACTTATATACAATATTTTCAGTGTGTAAGTAAATGTATAAAATGTAAGTATATATAATGTCTGGTATATTGTATGTGTTGTGTGTGGGGGTGCGGGAGAAATGAGTCGGCCTCACCAGTTTCGATGAATTTCACTGTGACAATCATTTCCTTAGGCACGGTTACCATTTTTGCCTACATGATGGCAGTGTTGGTAAAGGGGACAGATTTAGATTGGAATGTTTTATATTGTATATTCGTGTCAAAGATGTATAAGACTCACTGTCGGAACACGCTCCCAGAACTAATTTGTCTTATGAACATGCTCCTAGAACGGAACGTGTTTGTAAGTAGGGGACAACCTGTATTCTGACTGTGTATGGGACAAACAAAATTTGAATTTGAATTTATTCTCTCTCTCTCTCACCTTACTGAAACTCTCCTCCAGCACTTCATTCTCCAGTATCTTTTGCTCCAGATCTTTCTCTCTCACTTTGAGATATGCGTTTGTTCTCTGACAAAAGAATGAAATTGGATCGCTTAGAAATGATGTTCTGTTTAGTACTCACACACACACACAACCCATCACAATATCTCAGTACTTTTTAGACAACATTGACAGAATTGTTTAGTTCTGATTGGTCAGAAGGTGTTGATTAGTTTTCTAAACCCGCAGCTCTGACAGTAGTGCCGCTGCACATAACGGGTTTATACTGATGCACTTGGTTTAACTTGTTTTACTGATGTTCCACAAAAGTTAATAGACTATAATGTCTTTAATGAATAGAAAAAAAGAATTCCTAAGAGGAACAAAACACTTTAGGACATGATGTTGTTGGGAAACAATCATCTTCATGGTGGCCACAGTAACAGCACATCAACAGCACACCACTAAAGGTCATTCATTATTCTCCTATAACAGCACATCGTCAATAGTGTTATTCCGCTCATTTCTCACAAACTTATCAAAAACCCACTAAGTAATATTGGAACAATAACTTTCAGATTAAAAGAGATGAATACCACCAGCGAGGCTTTAATCTTATTATAATTGGTGAGCTGTTTCTGCAGCTCTGACAATTCTTGCATGGGTTTCTGCAGCGACTCCATCAAATGCTTGTTCTGCTGTAGGACCGTGGCCGTCTCCTTCTCCAGCCTCTCAGTGTTCTCCTTCATTTCAGCCATTTGCTCCTGCATATATAGACAGGCAGAGGGAAAACACAGAGTTATAATGTCACGCAGGGCTCGGGATACACCTGAGCTCATACACAGATCCAAACAGGAGTTACATCTGATGAAAGCTGAATGACTTTGAAGAAACTTGCGATTTAAAATCATAAAAGAAAAAGTTCAAGATCAAAGTGTGTGTTTAACAATGCTGTCAAAGCAAAAGAAACGTACATACAGGCAGAGAGACAGAGTCACCCTCGTATTATTTATTTACAAACTGATAGTTTAAGTAAATCTTGATAGATTCTAAGAATAAATTTGATGTAAATCCAGCCAGCAGGAGATCCCAAGTCTCCTCAACATACCTTCAGCAAGTCGATTTCTTTGTGGTTCGTACGAGCGATATCGGTGTTGTAGTTCTTAAAATCGTTGAACGCCTTCTCATGATTCCTCATCAGCGTGTCAATATGGAGGTTTTTCCTTTGCTTGATCTCATGGATTTCAGTCTCGCGCCTGAGGTCTTCTGCCTTTTGGTGTTCCTGCAACTTTTGTTCATAGGTAGACTCAAGTTCTGTAGATAAACATCAGCAGGTTGAGGGACGGTGCTACAGTAGTCCATGTTCACTTACACTTGTGTAGAGTCAAAAACTGATGCTATTAATACAGTACCTCGACCTTTGGCCTCTAATTTATTTCTCAGCTTGGTGATCTCCTTGTCTTGGCTCTGTGGAAATAAACGGTTATTTATTTTGTTGTTGTGATGTGAATAATGTAACAGTACAGTACAGACATCTGGACCTTATTTACTAACTAATGGAAAGAAAGCACACAAAAACGTTCCATGCTTCTCTGGTGCATCAGCTGATACAACAGTTTATCCATAATTTTGTACGGTTTTGTACTTTTATAGTGAATTATTATTATTATTTAGTTATTAGAGAAAGTATATGTTTAACACATTAAGAAATGTTTTGTGCTTAAATGTTTTGTGCTTAAATGTTATGGCGTTATATTCATGCCACAATCCTGAGTGCACAGTTTGAGAGCAGACAAAGCACTCTATGCGCGTGCAGTGTCTCCTCTGCGCATTCAACGTGTTTTCCGCGTGTGCGGAACATCATTTTTCCTTTTTCTGTGCACGCTCGACTCTGCCTGTACGCTCGCTCAACTTTGTCCAGTGTTATAAAACTAACACAAAACTAGCCAATCACAGACTTACACACACTACTTCTGATTGGCTGTTTCTTCCCTAATCAGGTTGCACTATCGACCGCATAACGGAAGCGACCGAGTTGTCCGATTTGAATTTTAGTTGTATGCTAATATTGAATTCAATAAAAAATGTAATACTAGAATATTTGTTTATAATATTATAAATAAATAAAACTTTATTTACAATGCTTCCCTTATATCATTTCCTTTCATTTATATTAAATTATATATAATAATAAAATTTTTATTTCTTATAATTTTCTTTTGGTTCTGTAAAGCTGCTTTGAAACAATGACATGAAAAAATATATATATATTCACAAAAAAACAGCTCACGTGCACAAAATAAATCAATATGTTCATAATATACATTTCACAAATATTAACACAATTCACAGATGTACAACTGCGTACAAAATTTTTTAAATGTTTAAAATTCACGAGTGCATCATGGACTGTGAATGTGAAAATCATCTTTCGTGTGTGTGAACATCCCTGGATTTGTGTGTGTGTGTATTTTTGAGACTTTGCTGGAACCAACGTGGGTCACTCGTGCTCTTTAGCCAATCAGATGCGACCTCACCATTCAACCAATCACAGCCCTCCAGGAGCGCAGCACTCAAGTAGCTCAGCTTTACACACCTTTTGCGCAGTCTGAGTTAATTACAACGGAAATGAAGTTTTACCTCCTCAAACCAAGAACAGGATGCACGTGTCAGTTATTACTTTATTTCATAATCTTTCATTAATGAACTTAACACAGCTAACCAGTTTATACCTTGTAAGGTCTCAGTGCAATGCTTTTTCTTTTAAATAAATTATTAAAAGATTACATACAGTATACACTGATAATAATAATAATAATAAAGTCTTAGATGGTATGACAATGCTTTGTGTAAAGTACAGTTTGTGCAGTTTTATAATGAAATTAGTTTTACTGAGCATCCTGCAGAACCGACCACAGTTCTTCTGAGGACCGTTGCACTCGCTTCTTTTTTGAAAGCAAAACCAATTAGCTTCTGTTTTTTTTTTTTCTTCCTTTGTCTGAAAAGTACTCGCTTATATATTGTGCTGCTTTTATTTCTGGCATACAAATACTTTGCTGTATTTTTTTTTTTACTCTTGCTGTAATTTTGTGGTAGATATTATATTTTGTGCACAGTATTATAGCTTTCACTCACCAGTCTCAGGTCCTTGATTAGCTTCTCGTAGGAGAGCTCCTGTTCTTTCAGATCAGCTTTTAGGGTGAGCTTGTCATTCTCAAGTGTTTTCTCCACCTCTGCATACTCCTCCTCCAGGAGCTTGGTGGCCTCCATTCCCTCTGTCTTGATCTCGGTAATCATAGTTTGCTGTCCATACAGCAGGTTTTTCACCTTCTGATCGTACATCTAAAGACAAAAAAATAATAATAATACAGAACCAGAATGTATCAGGAGACATTTCCCTATACGAATGGTCTGATTGGATGAAACGCTGATCATTATTACTGATACCTTGATTTCAGCTTGACATCTTTCAGCAGCTTCTTCCATTTCCTTGTCTCTATTTCTCAGATCAGCTTCTTTCTCCTCTAGCTGTTTTTTGCTGATCTCCCAGAACGTGTAGCTCTTGTCTCTTAAGACCTGGAAGTAATTACGTTCTTTGCATTCCCGTTCTAGCTCCTTATGCAGCTCTGCGATTTGTCCTTCCAGCTGATGGAGAATCAACATTCGCGGTGAATTCCAAGGCAAATAAAAAAATCTTCTCAGGTTAAGTGCAAAAATGAACAACCTTGTACAGCTGCTGTATTATAAGTAATAACAGAAACAAACTTGTTTTGTTAGAGTTCCACAATGTTAAATATTAAGATAAATTTATAAACAGTAAAATGTGTCTTTTAGGAATTTTACAGCAACTAAGCAACTTTTACAGGAAACTAATTAACTTCATGGTGCAAACAACAACTGTTGTTGATTATTTTCTATAACTAAATAGTTGATTTCTTAGATAGTATACTAGGGATGGGAATCACCAGGGACCCGATACAATATTATCACGATACCTTGGTGCAAATCCCGATATACAGTATATGTTTGTTACAATTCTAAACAAATTTAGCAAATAATTCCCTCCAACCACACAGGATGCTGTACTGCCTGCCAATCTGTGAATAGATTAGGGTTTGTGGCAAAACCATTTCAAATGCAAGCATATACAGTATATTTTGTAATCAGAGTGGCGATATGTCAATCACTAGAATTGTGATGGGTAACTGAATCTATTTTTCCCCATCTCTATATCATACACTGTTTGACCTAACATACTAAAATTCCTGTTGTTATAAGTTAAAAGAGTGTTAAGAAAGCTTAGTCTTTTTTTCCTATCCAAAATCAGGTCTCCAACTGTTAAGTAGATGGATTTGATATTTAAATAATTATTTTATTTTATTATTTCTTGCCTTCACCTCACCCGGTTCCTGCCATGTCCACAAAGCCCCTGAGACCTACGATGGACTGAGAGCGTCTATTATGTGACTGATAGGAGGCTCATCCATCCAAACACAAAGCACCTCTGGACCAGAAATCAATTACACAATTGTATTTTCTCTTCACTTAACATTTTGTTACTACTTGTTGTGATGTCATGGCCTTAAACATTCTTCTTCTTCATAGTTTTACATATTTTCCAGGCTATGTTTTTTTTAATTAATCAATTTTAAAAATCAGCATATGTATTGCACTTGTGTGTATATCAATCCCATCACATCTCAGTGTGCTCAGTGATTATGGGTTACTAAATACATACATTACCGGTCAAAATTTGGACACACCTTGTCTTTTAGTGTTTTTTCTTTATTAACAATGTACATTAATACTAAAGACATCCAAACTATGAAAGAACACACATGAAATTATGTAGTAAACGAAAAGGGTTAAACAACCCAGAATATGTTTTTTATTATTATTTTTTTTATGTTTATTTTTATTTTAGATTGTCCACAATAAGTTGCTACAATAAGTTTTGATGACAAATGAGTCATGAGGCGGTCGGTCACCTGGAATGGTTTTCAATTGACAGATGCACCATGGCAGAAGTTAATAACTTCATATTTCTTGCCTTTATAATTCTTGTGACGTTACTTGTTCAGAGAAAGGAATGGGTATAGACTGAATAGTGCTACTACAATTACTATTCAAATTCATATGATGACAAGAAACACATTTAAGTTAAAAGAAAAGACAAGCCATCATTACTTTAAGATATGAAAGTCAGTCAATCCGAAAAACATCAAGAACTTGTCCCCAAGTGCAGTCGCCAAAACCATCAAACACTATGATGAAACTGTCTTGATGAGGACTGTCCCACTAAAGGAAGACCAAGAGATATCTCTGCTGCAGAGGATACGTTTATTGGCCTCAGAAACCGACACTTTACAGACATACAGCAGACATATTTCAACATCCAATGTTCAGAGCAGACTGAGTGAGTCAGGCGTTCATGGTTAAACTGAGGCAAAGAAACCATTACTTCAGAAGTCCAACAAGCAGAAGACACCTGTCTGGGCCAATAATACAAGGAATGGACATTCCATCACTGGAAAACTGTCCTTTGGTCTGACGAGTCCAAATGTAAGATTTTTGGCTCTAACCCCTGTCTTTGTTGGACGTAGGGAGGGTGAACAGACCGTTCCACATGTGTGGTTCCTATTGTGAAGCATAAAGCATGGTTTAGACTTTTTGGTCAATGACCCCAAACACACCTCTAGCTCTTATGTAAGAGCTATTTGTCCAAGAAGGAAAGGGATGGAGTGCTGCATTAGATGACCTGGCCCCCACAATTACCCGATCTAAATCCTAATGAGATGGTTTGGGATGAGTTGGACAGGAGAGTGAAAGAAAATCAGCCAGCAAGTTCTCAACACCTCAGGGAACTCCTTCAAGATTGTCAGAAAACCATTCAAGGTGACGACCTCATGAGGCTGACTGAGAGAGTGTGCAAAGCTGTCATCAAAGCAAAAGGAGGCTACTTTTTAAAAATCAAAACTACAAAACATATTCCAGATTATTTAACACAGTTTTGTTGACGTCATAATTCCATATGTTCAGTATTGGTATATGATGTTAAAAACTATATAAAAAAATAAATAAATAAAGGAAAACATTGAATAAAATGGAGTGCCCAAATCTTTCAGTGGTACCGTCTATATATTTTTATATTTAGATGATGATTTAGTTAAGATAACACAATCTGTATGTTAATTAAACTTTACCTCTGCCCTCCATGTTTCATCTTTGGGAGGTGCAGGGACTTCAGTCTTGCTCTTTCCCTTAGCTGAAGTTGACTGCTTCGCATTTTGTTTATTTTTCGGACCCTGAAACATTAATAAGAGATATGCTAACATAACTGATCAGCCATAACATTATGACCACCCGCCTAATATTGAATAGATTTCTATCACAACCAGCATTAACCTTTTCATCAATTTGATATACAGTAGCGCTTCTATTGGATCAGACTACACGGGTAAGACTTCGCTCCCGGTGTGAGTCAGTGAGCCTTGGCCAACCATGACCCTGTAGCCAGTTCACTGGTTTTCCTTCCTTGGAGCACTTTTGGTACGTACTGACCACTGCAGACCAGGAACATCCCACAAGAGCTGCAGTTTTGGAGACATTCTGAACCAGTTGTCTAAGCCATTACAATCTGGTCCTTCTCACAGTAGCTACATTTTCATTATATCATTATTATATTAGGCAACAACGGGAACCCTTTTTCCTTAATTGATGAGTCGGAAGCAGAAATAATGAACAGGATGTGTGAGGATTTGAGTGACTTTGACACGGGCCAGATTGTGATGGCTAGAGGATCATGGCTCACTGATGCACATGGGGAGGGAAGACTGGCCCGTGTAGTCCGATCCAGTAGAAGCACTTGTGTACACACAGGCCATCACTGTTCTGGTGGCAAAACGGACCTACTCTGTATTAGGCAGGTGGTCATAATCTTATGGCTGGTCAGTCTGTGTTGCACAAAAACCGTCTGGATTAGACTCTAATGTCACTTAAAGCTAAATGCTAAATGATGTTGCCTTGTCACAAACTGACTGAACTGATTCCAATAAAAAATGGCAAATACTACAGAGGTAAATGTTCTTACTATAACATAAAGTCAAACATGCTTTGATAATTATAACATTTAATGGAGAATTTAGGTGTAGCATGAAAAATATCCCCAACAAATAATGCTCCCATAATATAATCCCAAAATATAAAGCCAAAAATGAAATGTAACATGAAATAGAAGAACATCACAAAGCTAGGAAAAAATATATACTGTATATAACAAAAAAGTACACTTTACACTTTAACACTTTACATTGGTTCAAAGTCCACCTGTACTTACCATGGCGCTGTTTTTTATTCCCCAAATATATAAAGAATAAAACCAGTGTGAATATAAAACCTCCTGTAGTTTAATAGCGCGGCTCAGTCACGTGCTGCAGTCAGAAGAAATAAATAAGGCGCTTCGAATATGACGCAACAATTGCGTAAGACCCATGACGTCATAGCAACAGTAGATGATGACGTTCACCCCAAACCGGCCAAGGACAGTTTTAATCTCGTTTTAATCTCATATCGTGTCGCTCTTTTAGCCAATTACTGCCGACATCCCCTGGGTCCCAACGCCAGCCGGATTAGGTCTCACACATACCGGAGACACACGTGATGGGCCAATAATAATAATAATAATAATAATAATAATAATAATACATTTAAAAATTAGGTCATTTTAAGATCCAAAAAAACTGTAAAATGCCACGTTGGTTCACAGAATTTGCTTTTATGCAGATCGTGTTACCGGATCTTTATCTATGATTAATAACTTGACAGTGTTAAATTCAACTGTGAGTAAATAATATTAATTACATACAGAGGGGCCCAAAAATTGTATAGCTGTTATCTATGCCTTTTTATAAATTCAAATGTAATTATACCAGCGATGTGTAGTATTTTATGTTTCCTCTATGTCAGTAGGTGCACCATTTGATGTTTATATAAATGTATTAATAATATGTTTATGCATATAAAAATTATATATTGAAGAGTGTACATGTTTTTTGGGCCCCTCTGTGTATTATTTTTTTTTTAATCAGTTTTCTTTAAAAAAAAATAATAATAATTTGTTTACAATCATTGAATAATTCATGATGTGCTGTTATTTGGGGTAATAACGTTAACTCCACTTGATTATTTTCCTGTAACTGCACCAATCCCAAATGTTTTACTATTGAGTTATTACACACTATGTTTTTATTAATCATTTTCTGCTTCCAAAGTTGTCTCAACTTTAAACCGCACCTCACTCATAGTCGTCGTCTACACCGCTTTATCCTGTATTCAGGGTCACGTGGGCCTGGAGTCTATACCAGAAGGGCACGAGGCGGGTACATGGGGTGGACAGGGTGCCAATCCATTGCAGGGCACACACATACACACACTCACACACACTACAGGCAATTTGGGAATACCAATTAGCCTAATATGCAATTCTTTGGAAGAAACTGAAGTACCCAGAGGAAACCCACCAAACATGTGGAGAACATGCAAACTCCATGTACACAGACGGGAATTGAGCCTGGCTGGGAATCAAACCTGGACCCTGAAGGTGCAAGGTGACAGTGCAGCAACCACTACAGCACTACTTTAGCCTGATATTTAAATGTTGTGTTACTCTAAATGGGTTTGAAAACTTATTGATCAAATGGCTTTTAGACTTACTTTAATGACACAAATGTACAGGAGGAGCTTTATTTATACAGCAGAGATTTCAAGCTTGTGTCAAATATCAGAAAATTTTTAAATGAATAAAACGAATTATAATTTTTACTTTTAATCTTTATAATAAAGATTTATGAACTGATTAAAATTTCTATTTATTCATAAAATATCTAACTTTCTAATGACTAAAGACCACAATTTTGCTTAATTTTAACTCTTCAAACATTTATAATAAGACCGTAAAAAAGGCACAATGAACGTACCCATCATGGTTCCACAAAAATATGGTAGCTTTATTTCTGAGACTGTGCCTCTGAGAATGTTTCCTCTGGTGGAAATACACTATTATCAACTGTTATAGATGGTTCATGCAGAGTCAAATTATGATCATATATTTCCAAAACATTAGTACCTGCTGGTACCATAATTTACTTGGTAAGTTTTGACTATAATAAAAAAAATAGATATTAAGAAAATATCAACGAAAATTTGTTTAAATGCTTTATTAAAATAATAAGTGCAGCGTAATATTTTGTGTTTGTTACGATTAGCATTTTAAATATTTATTCATCGCATGCAGTTACATTCCGCGCACACAAGAGTGTAACAGCCTTAGCCGTTTTTCTCATGCAGTTATAGCCAGTGGCCACAAGAGGGTAACGCTGAGTCATCGTTTGTCTCATGCAGTTACACGCAGCGTCCACAAGAGGGTTAATGTTGAATCATAGCCGGTTTTCTCATGCAGTTACAGGCAGCGTCCACAAGAGGGTAACGCTGAGTCATAGCCGGTTATCTCATGCAGTTACAGGCAGCGTCCACAAGAGTGTAAAGCTGAGTCATCGTTTGTCTCATGCAGTTACACGCAGCGTCCACAAGAGGGTCACGTTTCCTTGTACGAACATTCCCAAAGGATTTGAAACACGCGCAAAATGGCGGCAAGGATGTTCTGACTGACATTTCAGTGTCTTTAAACCTTGTTTTTACGAAGTTCACTGCCTTTGGGAAATTCCTGGGCAATGGTAGAATGGAGTGAAGTGAAATTGCACTCAAGATTTGAAGCCTTACGACAACGAAGGCTGGCATATCAAGGAGAACGGCTTTCCGTTTCTTTCAACAAAAAAATATAAATCCTCCCATTCAGATAAAAATGTTCTGTGCTCATCTTCGTATTT
>JAQMYJ010000038.1:31784609-31810146 GCA_030014305.1 Clarias laeviceps
CAGCTACAGGAAGCCAGTGCAGGGAGCGGAGGAGTGGGGTGGTGTGGGAGAACTTAGGAAGGTTAAAAACGAGACGTGCTCTGACCTAGGCGTTCTAGTTAAAATACATAATCTACTACGATTCATGGAATTAGCAATCTCGCGGGGTTAAAGATCATTCAGCAGCTATTTTTAATGTGTTCCTTTTGGGAATGTTTTTACAGAAAAATGTGAGTAAACACTATATTTAGGAACTGAATAAAATCTCTATTTATCAATTTAATATCTAACTTTCTAATGACTCCAAGACAATCCACAACTTTGCTTGATTTTAACTCTTCAAACACGCACGACACGCAGTGGCCACAAGAGGGTAACATTGAGTCATAACCGTTGGTCTCATGCAGTTACACTCAGTGGCCACAAGAGGGTAACGATGAGTCATAGCCATTTTCTCATGCAGTTACACGCAGCGTCCACAAGAAGGTAATGGCGAGTCGAACTGTTTTTCCTCATGCAGTTACACGCAGCGTCCACAGAAGGGTCACGTTTCCTGTACAAACATTCCCAAACGATTTGGAACACGTCCGCAAGAGTCTACACACTACATAGGCGTTCTAGTTAGAATAGACGTGCTTTCGTCATACGTGATCTACTACAATTCGCGAAATTAATAATCTCGTGGGATTGAAACTCATTCCGCAGACATTTTGAATGTGTTCCAAATCACTTGGGAACGTTTGTCCAGGAAAATATTAAACTCTATGTTTCCCTCTTGTGGACACTGCGTGTAACTGCATGTAAACACTTGTAAAACCATGGATCAGAACTACAAGGGCTTCAGGCATATAGAATTTTATATCAGGGTTTTGTGAAGAAGTGCGCACTACACTCCCAAATTGCACACTTCTTATTCTCATTTAGGATGTGACAAATGTGTTAAAGGATTTATATATTTATCATTATTATCGAGGACATCATCATATTAAAAAGACACTAAAATTTTCATTTTAATTTAATCAAGAAATCCTCAGTGTTATATAGGCTAGTAATCTGTAAAAAAAAAATCTCTGTACATTTTTAATTGATTATTATTAATCAGTAATTTATTTACAAGTTATACACGTTTCATAGTATGTTTTATTTTAGTATCAGTTTTTGTTTCAATAAATGTTCAATATTTAATGTCCGGAGTGCATGAAATGTCCACAGCAGCAGCAACAGGTATGCGAGGAGCTTATGTTACCATGGTAACGCCCGGACGAAGTGACATCTGCACTGGTGACATTGCAGGGTGTTCCGAATATTGGAGTTTCGTTGAGGGAAGTTCTCTTCACCCACATTCCCTGCAAACGGAGCAGGCAGTAGGGAGCACACAGTGAAGTACACTTTGGAATGGAACGCAGCTTACGTCTTCACTAAATCTTGCACAAGACGCAACTACCCACTAATAATAATAATAATAATAATAATACATTCACTGACTTACCACTGTAAATAAATGAACAAGTAAATAAACCAATAAACAATATCTCAAAGGCTTACACAGCTAGCTAATAAAAAAAGGTTAAAATTACTACTTGGAATTGATCTGGATGGTTTGGTGGTGTTAATTCACGTGGAGCTACTTTATTTGCATAACCACAGCTACATAATGCTTGTACATAGTCTAGCAAAACCTTTAGCTAATAATTATTAAATTTTATTTTTGAATCCCTCAAAAGAAAGGCTGATAAAGATAGTCACACCATGTTAAATTTGAAATGCGCCAAGAATTGAAGTTGCAGATTCTATTATAGGACTAAAGTCTTAAATAATTTAGAATTTTGTCTGAAAAAAATCCACCATACAACAGTATTTTTTTCCTTAAAATAGTTTTAAATATTTATTGTTGTCATAGAATGTACAGCTACAACATTTAAAATCTTACCAATTCATTATGACAACTCTGATGCATTACTCTGTTCGAATACACCACATTTTAACCTTAAACAGAGTACCATGTGCAGTGATGAATATTTTAGATCTTTTTTGAGAAGGGTGTCAATAATTCCGGAGGTGATGTAATCCACAACCGCTTTGAACTTAACATGTCCTAAATGTTATTTTCCTGCAGATTCTCAGTCCCTTTAAAAAGTCAAAGACACCCAGGCAGAAAAAAGATCTAGTGAAGAAAGTGAAGTGATTGAGGGAAAAAGGACAAAAAAACAGACGTGGCAAAATGGGAACTTTATTAATTAATTTTATAATAAATCCAAATGTTCAGAAAATACTTAATATTTTACTAATTTTGTAACATTACAGTAAAAGCTTTAATGGGACAATTGAAAAAAAAAAAAAAAGAAATCCATGCAGTCTGATTGAAGTATGTAGTGCATGAAGTGTGTGTGTGTGTGTGTGTGTGTGTGTGTGTGTGTGTGGTCAGCGGTACATACTTGTAAACGTATGGAATGTATTAATTTACTGTACAGACACGCAGGAGAAAACCCTGCAGAAGGGTCGACATCATTTCTGCTGGGGAATAACCCTAGGTCAAAATAAAACAAATAATTATAAAAAAAAATAATAATAATAATAACAATAAAAAAAAAAATCTATATTATATTTATTTTTTAACTTCCCTCTTTAAAACACCAGGGTCTAAAAAAGCAAGTTAAAAATTTTCAAATAAAAGTTTTTATATGCATATCAAACATTTTATTACTATTTCATTTATTACATTTTATATTTCTTTATAAAGAATTCCGGGCAAGTTTTAGTGCACTGACATAAACCGCTACGTTATTCACCACTAACTGCACCTCCTGTCGTGACAAACAAATCATTCTCATGGTTTCCGCATTCGTTAACTTTCTTATCAAAGCACCAAACACCCCAGATACCCAGCCAAGGTGCAATGCTGTGTCAGCGTTTTTCATTTTTCACTCAGCAGCGAAGACGACGGCCTTCGAGAAGTTTACAAAAAAAATATTATACTGAAATCCATTTCCTCAAGGTACTAAAGAAGGGGTGGGGGGTGGGGGGCTCAGTATGTCAAAGTTCTGACTTTTAATTATAGGATTGGCTTTAAAACAAAAATTTTACTTAATCCAAGTATTAATTCTCTAAACTCAAAAGTTTAAATTTTAAGATTCCAAATTTTTATAAAAAGAAATCTGACATTTTAAATGTTTTCTTTTACTTAAAATTCTGAAATTTCATTTCTAAATGTATTTTACCACAAATTTTTAAGTATATATATATATATATATATATATATTTATTTATTTATTCTTTACTAATCTCAAATTTCTAACTAAAATTTCTAAATTCTAATTATTTCAGAATTCTGACTTAATTATATCAGATGTTTAACATAATCTGAAGACTAATTGATGATCTGAGATTGTAAGGTGATGACTCAAAGTTCTGACATAATTTATATATAATTATCACACTCATTTTACTCACTTACACCAAAATAACATTTTATGTTGAATTTGAAGATCAGAACTGCCAGACTGCTAGTTCATTGGGCCGTCCCGCTAAACAATTTTGATCTACATACTAGATTATTACCAGAGCGTCGTCATCATAGGTCAGAATTTTTAAAACAAGTCAACATAAAAAAGCTGAAATTCTAACAATTTAGAAGTCAAAATTTTATTATATGGATTCGGAAATTTGACGTCAAAAAATCATGAGTAAGATGAGTAAGAATTGAGTAATGAGTAAGAATTTAAAAATGTCAGGATTTAGAGACAGTTTAAAACTTTGAGCAAAGTCAATCTGTGAAATTTGATAAAACATTTAGATATGTCAAAAGTTTCACATACTGCAGCAAACAAGAAACATATATTTTACAACAGTTAGATCTGCCTGAGTAATCTGACTAAATGAGAGGTGTTTCACAAGTGCTGATAATAAACAGTAACAGCACTGTGAGGTGTAACTATACGTATGAGTGGGCGTGTCCCAGGTGTTGTCCAGTGGTTAATGACACTGTGTGTCTCAGTGTGGGTGAGAGTCGGTCTGAACGGTCCGCAGTACTGAGGAGAGAGCAGCTGTCTGACAAAACCCACATTCACAACCAGTCACAGAAGCACTTTCAGTCAGAACACACATCTGATAACGTTAATGTCGTCTTAAACGACACGTTGTAATCGCTTCTAAGTCGATCCGAAACACATTTGAACCATCAGTGTTCTTTTATTTAAAGCTACAAAGATAAATAGATTCTAAAACCAGGCTGAATCCCAAATCCCTCTCTAACCCCCTGATCAAGTTCACTATTTGTTGGGCGGGACGATGGATTTTACACCCTACACAGCACACTAGCTTTCCATTTAATGCTATTTGAGATTCAACCTTAGAACCCGGAAGTTAATTGAGCTAATATTTCTCAGAACCGTCCGCCATGGTTTGGCTCCGCCAGTTGCGGTTAGTTAGTTCTGACATGCGCAGAAGGATATGTGTGGATGAAGCAAAACAACTGGTTAAATAAACAAACAAATCATACCTGTGCTGAATAAATGGTGTTTGTGGAACTGTTGTGTAAAAGCAATATCACACTTGAGGTTGTTACACACCTCGCACCTACTACCTCATCACAGCCGTGTTGATATTTCCCCTGGGGAAATGGACTTCCAAAAAAAAAAATAATAATCAATAATAATAATAATAATAATAAAAAAAAAAAACACAAACGTACAGCTTCTGATCACAGAATCACAGATAAGCAAGCCATGCAAGTGGTGACTACAGCCTTAGCATCTAGCACCATGTGTGCGTCTCTATTCTAGCCCCGTCCCCTTTAAAACTTCCCCTTTCCCCTCGTTATATTTAGTAACTCGTTCATGCACGATGTGTTACACAAAAGAGAGCATTAAAGTAACACTTGCACCTCCTGCAAACCCTTTCACTAACGTTTCACATTTTAATGCATCCACATCATATGGAAGGGGGAAAAAACAGGCACTTGCATAAAGTTCTGACAAAGATTTATGACCAAACTCTAAATTGACATTTTAGTTTATATATCAGTTTGGTAAAGAATTAAAGCTAGCTATTATTATATTAAAATTACATCTGGAATAGCAATGTTTTCCCCCCCAAATTCTCCCACATGACGTGCATGCTGTATTTAAAACTGATCTAGAAACAAGGCTGTACATCTGAAGAAAATGTGTTTTGATATTTAACAGTGTTATTTTTTTTATTTAGATTTATTTGTTGTTAAATCTAATCCCCTAAAAGTCCAGATCATAAATAGTGCCTTGCTTTATTTCAATAAACTATGAATTATTTATAAACTATGATGAAGTTATTTCTATATTTAGCACAGCGGTTGTTCATAGTCTTTGGGAAACAGCGTCACCCTGTGGCTATGTACAGTTTCGGTTAAATCTTTGTGCAACGTGCACATTCTCTAAAACAAGAGGTCGGGCTTTTATAGCTTTGCTCAACAAGTGAGTTAGTGTGATTCACTTAAACCGTCTTCTGATTCAACACGTGAAACTTGGACAGCCTTTATGATTATTCAGATCTGACTTCCCAGAATCAGCCATGATGTAGTAATAATAATAATAATAATAATAATAATAAAAATAGGTGCAAAAATGATGACAGAAAAAGAAAAATAGACGAGAGAAGATTCTCTGTAACTATGGAGTGAGCGCTGGTTTTGTGTCTCTTAAAGTCATGAGGAATTATCAGCATCTTCTCTCCTCTTTTCCACACTGCAATCGCTCTTCTTCTCTGCATCTCTACATATTACAGAGGATGGACAGTTTTCAGTTCAAAGCCGTATGCAGTCTCAGTCTCTTGCTTTAGTCCATATATTAAGCACTGGAAAGGACAAACGTTTTACATTGGCCCCGCCCACCAGAGACAGGCAACCCTACATGGAGAGGGCAGAGCTGGTTGTTGGTGACGTAATGTTTTTCGGGGGCGCCAGTTCGAGCAGGGCACGCACCGTTCCCGCAACCTGCTCCAAACCTTTCTCCTCCAGGATGTGGAGCGGGAGACAGAGCTGACTCTGGGGTTCAGCATGAATGGAGAAAGAGAAAGGGGGGGGGGGATGTAAACAAAATAAAAGGGAAAAAAGGGGTTTGTCAATGGATAACGAAATAATGAAAAATTTAATGATAAACAATGGTATAATAAAAATAATAAAAAATAAAGCATGTCAAACATAAGAATAAAACTGAAAAATGAACAAAATTAAGTCTGGAGTGAGAGATAAATGAGGGAGAATACAGAGCCATGAATGTGCGGAAAAAACAGATGAGGAAAAGCAGACTAGAAGAGCGGAAGAAGAGAGAACACTCTCCACTGGATCAAAAGTGTGTGTGTGTGTTTGTTTTACATCACAAATAAAAATTTCCACATGTTTACTCGTTCACTCTGAACACAGCTGTGTGGATGTTAAACTCCAACAATAAATTTAGGCAGAAATAATGTTTTGGGGAGAATCGAGATGAATTGACACTGAAACATGGTGGAAGGGGCGGGGCTTCAAGGGTGGCACTTACTATCAAATAGTACAAAACATCTATGAAACATTGAATTATTCTAGATGCATGTGTTGATTATTTCATCTGAGGTTTTATTTAGTACTTTTTGCGTACTCGTGGTGTTGTTAGTCTTTCGGCTGCTCCCGGTAAGGGGTCGCCACAGCGGACCATCCGGTCCGCACATACAAGCTTGACACGGGTTTTACACAGGATACCCTTCCTGACGCAACCCTCCAATTTTATTTGGCCTTGGGACCAGTAACGTACTCTAATACTAAAATGCAGAGCTCCTAAACAAACTGTTACTTTTTTTTTTTCCCCCCGATTTTCTCCCTAATTTAGTCGTGTCCAATTCCTCTCCGTCACTAGGGGGCTCCCACTTTAAGGCTACTAATACCATTCAGTTGGGAGGGCCGAAGACTATCACGTGTTTCCTCCGAACCACGTGACGCCAGCCGGCCGCATCTTTTTCGAACTGTTCGCTCACGCACCGTTGGGGGCGGAGTAACACACTCGAAGGACAGCGCTATCCACTCCTTCCGCTTGCGCAAGCTAACAGACGCCCCTGATTGGCTGTAGAGCCGTGATTAATGTGGGAGCCCTAAGTACCTCCCCTCTGAGAGAGCTCGGCCAATCAGCTCTCTAGATCTCTGGCTGCGAGACAGGGTTTGTATTAATAGCAGAGTCAGATAGGCAAGTTTAACACCTGAATGTTTAGCATTCCTTACACTTCACAAATACTCCTAAACTCTACAGGAGAATGCCAAGGTTTATAGAATTACTTAGACTTTCTCTTACGTTTAATTCTCCTTCTGTTCCATTCAAGCTAATTGCTGCAAGTTTGAATTTGTGCTTTAAAATGTAGGCACTTTAAATGTTGACTGCTTGATGGAAGTTTAAGAGCGACCAGGTTGGAGTGACAGAACAAGTGGACAGCGATTAGGATGAATAACACTGGAGCAGCAAAGGAGCCAGAAACCTTTGAAGGATGAGGATTCAATTTTATTGTAAAAAAATTTAAGTCATAAACTTAAATGATTATCAGAACATCAGGCAACAGTGTGTAGAACCACACACACACACAAATACTGACTTAAGCTGTTTAAACCAGTGGTTCCCAAACATAGCTCCCTTTAAGTGATCTTTTAAGTCAAATTTCCTTTTACTGCGTTAAATTACTTACGGAACGACCAGAGCTTGAGGGACGCGATTAGCCTTATACACTACAGACTGCAAGTATTTATGAACAGACGGTGGTACCCAGGTTGAGAGGTTTAGTCCAGACCCCTCATCCCCTGGGTCTGCTCTGGAGTCTCAGCGCACTGGAACATGCAAACAAAGTAAAGACTTGTTTCTGCTGTTCCTTGAGGTAGTCAGGGATCTTTACAAGTTGTTCCCAGATTGTCGAACGTCTCCAAATATCAGAGATTAAGCCCTGCATCTCCGCAGAGGAACCTCATTTGCACAGCCTGTACTCAAGACCCTATAGCCATGTAGCCATGTAGTCTGACTGAGCAAAAGAGCATTACTGGAATTTTCTTTGTGATTAATAAAGTGTCTGTCTATCTATTTCAGCCACAAACTGAGCTCTTGCGTTAACACCACAGGTCAGTACAGCAACTTTAATCCTGCAATAGTTAGAAGGTATACGTCAGTGAAACTCAGAACCAGGGTACTTTATGCTCCTAGTAGAGGCCACCTTTAATCAACAGATCTAAGAGGGGAAATTTGACAAGGAGGAGCACTGTGGCCTCACACTTCCAGGGTTGGAGTTCGATTTGGTACTTTGGTTTCCTCATAAAGTCCAAACACAAAAGTGTTCAAAGGCAATGCCCAACAAAAGTGGATTAGGGTTACAGGAATCCAACTGATGACTTGGTCACTTACATAACCAGGTCAGGCTTGACCAGAAATCTTTCCATATTGCTGGTTCACAACCTGCAAAATAAAAGGGTTGGAGCTAGTCCTTGGGGTGGTGTTCACTGGTGTCAAATTACCAGGCCACTTAAATAAATTGCTCAACCTGAAATGGCAATGTGGTGGACACAATGCCTACAGGATGTAGGGTGGACCTGAGCCAGGAGGTGGTGATTGGGCTATTTTTGTAACCTATTGGAAGTGTCACAGAGCCATCATGTGACCTGCAAGACTAAGAGTTGACCCAGTATAAAGGGTGGTCTAAACAAACAAGTGTCTTTTTAACTTAGCTGAGCTCAGCCTGTAATGGCAACATGAAGCCATCATGCAGGGTCAACCACCTGCGAGATGAATAATGTGGTGTGCACAGGCAAGTGTCTGGTGAATGGACAGTAGAGCTCAGCCCAAAATGGTAACCTGAAGCCATCTTGTGGGCTCATCACCAGCAAGATTACAAGTGAAAGGGTGGTGTTCACGGGTAACCATCTGGTGACTGGATCACTCTTGTAAGCAGGAAAAGCTCGGCATGCAATAGCAACATGGAGCCATCATACGGGGTCAACAACCTGCAAGAGCATAGTGTGGGGCCAAAACTGGGGTGGAGAGCACAAGTCAGTGTCTTGTGACTGGGCGGTCAAGTGAAGCCTGTAATGGCAAAGGGGAAAACACTGGTTTAAACTATAGTACCCCATCATATGATCTCAGATCATCTCCCATACAAAAACACTAATATTTATTTCGGGAAGCTATGTTCTAGCTATCTAATTAACTTACAAAGTTACAGATTATCTATTTCAACAGTCCTTTTTATTAACAAAAGGCCTCATTTTCTTAACCCTGAAACCCAGAATACATTATTGCAGATTAACAACAATCACTACTGTATACTGGCAAATGTGCAACACTAAAAGCAGCCAATAAGAAGCTCAGAAATAACAGCAGCATTTCTCAGTAAAGATTTCAGCAAATCCACTCTTTGGAACGAGATTGTAAAAATGTTTAGATGTGAACAGGGGCACTTAGTTTTAAAAATACATGGCTACTTCCTTTAGGTACTGAGAGGTTTACAAATGTCTGAGTCTACAAACAAGAACTGTTTTACCCGCCCACACCATCAACCATTAGAAACTACCACAACCAATTGTTTTTTTTTTTTTTTTAAAGATGATTGCATTAATAAATTGAAGATAAATTTGAACTTGTATTCTAGGTTCACACTAGAAAGTGACAAGTTGCTTGTAGTTTGTTCTTTGTGGGCGTAGCCTGCACATCCTTTTCTGAATTTCTTCTGAGAAATACTAGAAGCTATGTAAAGCTTCTAAAGCTAACTAGGGAAAAAAATAAAATTTGATTAATCTGTTAAAATTGGTTGGTTTATTTCCATGGATTTGTTCTCAGATTAATTGTGTGCTATCTGTATGAGCTACGCAAAACTTGATGGCCAAACTATCTCTGCTCTACACACACCGAGACCAAATGAGAACTAAATGCACATAATTAACATTCCCAGTGGGCGATGTTGCTACCAAACTGGACAGATACCTGATTTGTGTTTCAGTCTCAATGTTAGTTATTAGAAAAGAAAAAAAAAAACTTGAATCTTGTTTAAAAGAAATGAATTAACTAATGTTAAAAATATTCTTGGTTGAGAACTCAGACAAAAATGTATCCATTAGCTTGTGCTGTCGATCATTCTAGTCAGTTATCTACGAAACTGCTGTGCTATCCAAACTGATCATGTGGGCCACGATCATTAGATAATTACATGAGAGGTCATACCCTGAATTTAAAGGTAGGGACTTTATGGCCTTTGCAGGAATAAGCTGATGATTGTCTTGTTTATTAGTGCAGATATTAAACATTTTGTTTCAGTGCAGAAGACACACACCGTACGTGTATGAGCGCTGATTAGAAACATGGCACCAGGTGGCAGTAGAGAGCACACAATATAGACATGAAGGACAGGTAGAAGAGCGCAAAGCCAGCCAGATGTGCTGGAGGAGATGGACGCATAGGGGGCGCTAGTGAGAGCAAAGCTTCAATCAGCCTGTATAAACAGAGAGCTTTGCCCTCCAACACCTCGCCAACTGAACACAGGCTTCCCTTCAGTGGAGTTATGTATAGGGGGTGGAGTTATGGAAACATGCAGGGGGCATAGTTATGAAAAAAATAAAGCATGAGAAAATAAAGCATTGAAAATGGAAAAAAGGTAAAAAAATGTTTTAGGAGATGAAAAAGGGGAGAAAAAGATAGCGTTAATATTTTAGCTACATTAGCGCTGGAGCATTAAAGCATGATAAGATTAACAAGGTTTATTAGAAGAGCAATTACAAAAAAAGAAAGAACAAGATTTTATAAGCTTGAGAAGAAGAAAGAATTAAGCTTCTAAGAAAATAGATTTAAAATACTACCTAATTCATTAAATCAGCAAAAATAGAAGTTCTCATTTATTATCTTTATTATCCACATATAATATGAGATGTTGAATAGAAAAAAATCTAATAAATTAAAATGAATAAAAATACTGAGCACAATATAAAAAGCTACGAGGTAAATCCTTTAGCAGAATAAAAAAATTCTTCAAGTCTAACCAGCTACAAAGATGAGAAAATCATGACTTTTAGCCCCTGAAGTGAAATAGTGAAATCTGTATGAAATTCTTAAACGTCATAAACTTTACCACTTAAATTTCTGAAAGATCAATGAGATACAAATTGAATTGTGACGTTCTTCAAATACATGAATAAATAAGAAGACGGCTAAATAGCTAGCTTTGTTAACTTGATGAACAGCTTTGTAAGCCACACGGATTCAGGATCGATAATCAGTCCCTCAAATACACTGCTCAGTTTCTTTTTATCCTCTGGAACCTCAGTGTTCTGATGTTGTTTACAGAACCATTATTTTATTATTATAATTTTTTTTAAACTTACCTGAGGAACTCCGATTTTACGACAAGCCTCCAAGAAGTTCTCAACGTTCCGTCGACATTTAGCCATAGTCAGTTTGGGCTGAAAAGAAAAATCAAACATTGCTGTGAAACATCCAAAGACAAAAAAAAATAAAAAAATTTAAAATAGAGCATTACTGACCACCGCAGGTGACGGCACGTGGATGCTGGGTACTGAGCGAGGCCGCACATGATTGGCCAGATGGCACAGCACCACCCCATCTGTTAGCGCCGCCCCCAAGTCATTAGGCAACGAAACCTTTAGCCGAGACTCAATGTTCTGTGGTCGGGGGAAATCACAAATTAATCTTTTAACCAAACTGCTCTAGAGTAAATATTTTTTCTCTTATTTATTAATTAGAAATATAGATGGAAAAACCCTGAGAAGGTCCTGAGCATATGGGTGTTTCCTGTCTCTTCGTTCTGATTGGTTAGGAAAATACATTTCCTCAAAGGGGCATTCGGGGGCGGTTCATTTTAAGCTACAGACACTGAAACAGTGTGTTTGGAAAAGAAGCGAAACAGAACGAAAAATCAAACAGCCAGAACACAGGGTCTGAGGTGTGTTTCAGCTGGAACATTAACACACACAAATATTTTAGAGACATCTAAGATGTACACAAACCTGTTTAAAAAGGAGTATAGCGACGTGAGAAGCCAAGCTAACTTGACAGCATCAGCAGTAAACACAGCAGCACATGTCAACTTTAGATCAACACATGCACATGTTCACTTGATAAACCTATACGGCTAATTCACCAGCTCTAAACATGGAAATGTAAATCTCTCGTCAAAAGTTTGCTTACCAGATTGTGACTAACAAAAGACATTGAGGCACCGCTGCAAATCGAGCGCACAGAGATAACGTTGTTCTCCAGCACTGTATCCGTATCAGGTTATACATGTTAGCTAGCTCGCTTTGCTACAAAGCTTAAAACTAAATGTACAAAAGTGTAAATTAATACAGCTGCTTAAATGCAGCTTAATCATCAACAGGTCAGCAACACAAGAGGAAGTGATTGTTTAACTGTGTGTGGAAGTGCTGATGTTCGTGAACAAAAGAGCAGCTCTATAAAGAGAAGATGAATAAAGTATAGATGTTAAAAAAGAACAAGCAGAAGGTTTGAGAGTGTGTGTGTGTGTGTATGGTGTGCGTGAAGATAATAAAGGTTGCTATGAATTGACAAATGCTTTTCTGGTTAGAAGCTGATGGAGAACCTTTCTGAGCTGCTCCACCAGTTCAGCTTCTTCTCCTGTGAGTGCTGGAGCTGGTGATGGTGTGGGAGTCACGTCATCCTGATCCAACCTCCCAGCTCTTGACTCTCCTACACACACACACACACACACACACACACACACACACACACACACACACACACACACAGTAACCAGTCATCTTACCATGTCATTTATTTGTCCTGTAAAAAAGGAATTACATTTAATCTAAAATACACTTTCAGTTTCTTATAAACTCTCGAAAAATCTGACAGATTTCCAAAAATAAAAAAAAATTAAAAAAATAAAGTTAACGAAACAGGCCAATAAAATATACTTTTTAATAAATCAAGAAATCATTTTCATTCAAAGGAGTTGTTCTTAAGTTAATCTAATATTTAAATGTCATTTGTTTGTATGTAATCATCAATATCCTTTTTTTCATCAATCATCAATATCCTTACATTATAAAGCAGATTTTTAGTTTTTAAATACACATTTTTATTTCTAAAAATGTTTCCATTTATTTATATTTTTGAAATATATATATATATATATATATATATATATATATATTATAATTATTATTTTTTTTAAATACATCTTACTTAATGAAATCATTCCTGAACTTATTTCTTTATTCTTTCTTGCATACCTTTAAATCCTTTTATTTATATGAAAATATACTTCTTAACAAATGGAGGGGAAAAGGCAAAAGATAAAAAATAATAGTAAATAAACAAGTTTTTAGCGATTGGAAAAAAAGGGGAAAAAGGAGAATAATAAAATTTATTATTTTGATTTTTACAAACGGCCACAAATTGTTTAAATTCTTTAGTGTCATTCCTCTTTTTCTTATAAATATTTTTATTTTTAAGATTTTATGTACTGAAAGCAACTTTAAAGCCTAAATTCTGTATTTTTTTACTCTTAGTTCAGTTATTTTTTATATAAGTGTTATAACACAAACAAACAAAAAAAAAACAGATTATTTTAAAGAGAAAAAAAAAAAAGAATAGTATACTGTGATGTGCTTTAGTTAGTAGATAATAAGGCTCTGATAATAAAATTCTGAAACAAAAAAACACACAATTTAAAGATAAAAAGATCTTATAAAACAGATGGATATCTTCCTGTATCCTCCCACTGCAGGACTGCAGAAGCGTCAGTGAGCAGGTCCAGGCTTTACCTCGTTTCTTCTCCTCCCTCTGACTGAGGCGGTACAGGAAACTCTCTGGACGCGACGTGGCTCCGCGGCAGGAAGTCGGGACAGCAAGAGCTGTTTGAGACACGGAGTGAGCAGTTAAAGAGATGCATTGATCGTGGATAGTCAAAAAGATAAAACAAAAAGAATGTTTTAAAACTCTCTAGAATGTTCTAAAACTCTTACCGTTCGAGGACAGCGAGGCGTGATCTTCCCCCTGCTGTGATATTTATTGATTTTTTTTTATGGGTGAGAGAAAAAAAAAAGAAGTTAATATCAATTTGAATTTCACACTAAATGATTGATTACACATTATATTTCACTTTTAATCCCATTTCAGTGTCGCAAACATTTTTAGGAAAAGCCTGGACATCTAGGCAAGAAAGCTACAGAGGAATTCAAAGGAGAGAAAAAAAAAGTGTTTATATGTGTGTACACATGTGTGTATAGGTGAAGGAATCAGATTTTTTCACCTGCTTCTGAGGACTTGGCCTCTTCTTTATAGTGTTGGTGTTTGTGTCTATTTCAAACGCCATTACAGGCTCAGATTCACTCTGACACAAACATGAGTATAAACAGAGAGAGAGAGAGAGAGAGAGAGAGAGAGAGAGAGAGAGAGGAAGAGCACAGCAGGAAGGAAATCTTTAATTCAGGAAGCAGGGGAAAATAAAATGAAGAACAGGAGTAGGTAAGCATGTTAGCATGCAGGGGGGTGGATGGGGGGGATATGATCTGAATGATGTGCATGGAAATAAAATGCACAAAGCAGTTAAGTGTGAAATTCTGTGAGTAACGCTGCACAAAGACGACGGCGAGTAAATAAAAGGAAGTGAAGTTTAAATGAATATCTTTTTTTCATTTTAAAACAATGTTAAACTGGAATATAAACCTACACTATAAATGTGAATTGTAAAAATAAATTGCTTGAAAAACTTAGTGACTTTTTTTAGGCAAAGTCTATTATTATATTTCTTCATACTAGCAATACTACTTAGTTAAATAAATACATCCCTAGGATGTATTAATTACATATGTTCGTGCTTCTCTGGTTAAAACATACACAAGTGTAATCCGATAGACTCGTTCGTAAATTATTGCTGTTGATTTTGATTAAAATGAAGTCAGCATTAGCTAGATACCCGAGTTAGCCTGGATAAAGCGAGCTTTCTATAAAAAGATTGTGTAAAAAAAACTTTGAAAAAAGCCTTTATTTGGAAGCACAGCCAAACAGGGAGGCTTCAGACTTCAAACTGTGTATTTGGGTTTTTCGGATACGTCAGGTAGAACAAAAGTTACCTTTACTTTTATATAGGGGAAATTTTGCAGCTACCAGAATATGGTAAAGACGTTGCAAATATGTACAACTCTAAAAATGATCATATATATATATATATATATATATATATTTTTTTTTTTTTTTATTTTTTTTATTTTTTTTTTTCATACAAAGAACCAAAAACAACAATAAAAACATGTGATCATGTGCATCTGTTCCAATTCCTGCCTGTGTGACCCATTGTTTTTTTATTTCTTGCTCAGTCATGTTTGTATAGTTGGTTAAAATTAACTAAAAACTATTTTATGCTGGAAAAAAAGCATTATGTCACTCTATACTGCACAATTTTGAGCCCTATTTATATATTAAAAAAAAGAAGAAAAAGAAAAAAAAGCTGAGCTTTAAGGACTACGTAACCAAATGGTTACGCCAAACGGCTCATTATTAAATTGACAGTAGAGGAATGTATTTTATTTTATTTTTTATGCTCTAGTTCCTCTTCTTTCACAGTTTCCTTTGATCTTTGCTTTGATGTTTGTTTCATGTTGTAACAAATTATGCGAAATATATCTCATACAGAATCAACTGACAGAAGATCGTTTTCATTTTATTTTCTTAAATTTAAAAATATACATTTCAAAACAACCTAACAAGTGCTTTTATGAAAATGAAATTATCCTAATTTTTATTTTATTCTAATGAGGTATGAGACGGAAACGTACACTGGATCAAGTTATGCACGAAAATAATAAACTGTATAAACATGAATAGTGTGTTAATTATGGCACTAGAAACATGTGCATGTTCGGAGGACGTACTCCCTGCCACGATGTCCATCGCTAGTTAAAGTTAAAAAAATTAATGCAACGGGAATAAGGAAGTCAATTCTGATCGGCTCTTACCACCAAGAGGGCGGAGTCATCTGTATGTGTGGAACGTCTGGAAGGGTACAGGCTCTGTAAGTCGAGAGGGTGGTGAAATGTGTTATTTAGGGGAAAAAGTTTAAAAAGCATGCAAAAATGTGGAGTTAAACGCAAAGCCACCTCACCTCGCTGTCTGTAGGACTGACCTTAGGCGGACTGTGAGCTGACTTCTGCTGGAAAAAGTAATAATAAAAAAAAAAAATCTTGTTAATCACGCTGGAGACAAACAGACGAAGTCTTAAATCCTGAGTTTTATGGAATTTCCAGATTCACTACTGTGAAATGTTACATATCCTTACAACAATTAGGTGGAACTCAGATATTTTATTAATTACTGCTCCATTAGGACATAAGTAATAGCGCCCTGTTAAAGGAGGAAGTGTTAGTGTGTGCCATTTTCAGCTCTCTGTAGTTATGGAGTTTTGTAGGCATGGCTAAATGTAAATCAGCTGTGGAGTGACCTGAATGTGCTCACAGCAGGATGGAGGTGATGACTGTGCGCATGCGAGTGTGTAGTGAGTAAATACTGCATGTAAACTACAATATATATTATCCAGCAGTTAGTTCTATAGCTTTATAGGGGTTTAACTACATGTATGAGTGGGCGTGTCCCAGGTGTTGTCCAGTGGTTAATGACACTAACTGTGTGTCTCAGTGTGGGTGAGAGTCGGTCTGTACGGTCCGCAGTACTGAGGAGAGAGCAGCTGTCTGACTAAACCCACCTTCACACCCAGTCACAGAAGCACTTTCAGTAACAACACACATCTGATAACGTTATGGCGTCTTAAACAACACTTCTGAACCGGCCGTGTTGAATTCCAAAATCTCTCTCTAACCCCTATCAAGGGGACTATACTTGGTGTGCGGAACAATGTACTGTACACCCTACATAGTGCACTAGCTGTTTTCTAAATGCTATTTGGGGTTCGACCTGGGAACCAGGAAGTTAATGGAGCTGATATTCTAAAGCGGAATAAGTGGTAATATAAAGTTAAGTGACTGTCCACCACTTCCGTGGTTTATTCTCCTCACCTTTTGGTACATAGTACAAGTAAGAATTTAAAGCTTATTTCACCCCTGTTAATTACACTAACTGTCAGAGCAAAATAACTGGTTAAATAATAATAAATGGTATTTATGGAACTATTGTATGACAGTGATGTCATCAGTGCTTGTGTTGCGCTCTCATGTCAATGACCTCATCATAGCCGTGATATATCCAGTAGTACAGCACTCCCTCTCATGTGATGTTGTTTAAATATATAGTATATACTCTATATGTGGAACATAGGAATAATACTTCTGAACGCTCGTTCTTGGATTCTCACGATAATTAAGATGATATTTATATTTAACTCAAATTCTTAAGCAAGACTCAAGAACCTACACAGCTCTCGACCAGTCCTATAGGCAAGTGTTATTGAATGAAATCAACACAGTAACCATCAAACCTGGGTATCGCTAGTTATGAAGACGGTGACGTACAAACACGAATATTGTTGCCATGGTAACTAAAATAGTTCTAGGTTTGGCTGCGGTGAGGAAAACTGAGATCGAGAGGTCAGCTTGTGACGATTGTGAGGTTATTAACAAGTAGTTAGCTAAGTATCTAGCAATATTCGCTAATGACGATCATAATAATGTGGCATTAGAAAGAAGAGAAGACTGTTTCTAATTTGCATATTAATTTGCATAGTTGGCTTTGTTAAGTTGAAACCCGTGTAGGGATGTTTCTGGGCCTTTTTATTTCCTTTTTTGTATCACATACAAATTAAAGTTTATATTAAAGTTCTCATGTTTAAGATTTGTATTACCTTGACGTAACTCCTCACAGGGTCTCTCTGTACGCCTCGCGCCCTCTGCCTCTCCTCTTCGTACCTCTGAGCTGCAAGCTGAGCCTCCCGCCGCATCCGCTCCACTCCGCCGCCGGAACCTGGCCGCTGACACACACACACGCGCGCGATAATGGTATAAATAGGAGGTTTTTAATGTTTTTTTTTTATTCAATAATAAACGTTTATGAATTTACCTGACTGTGAGACGGAGATGACAACGTCCCGACTGTATCTGATACACTGCAAAAAAAATTATAAAAAAAGTTTGCAATTCAGTGATTTCTCATAAACTTTGTCACAGTTACTACACTGTCTGTGTCTGTTATGGCAACAAGCAGAATGTTAGGTTGTGAGAAGACAATGGGGGGGGGGGGGGGATTTTTTTTTTTAAAGTATAATTTAAATGAAACATTAATGTGTGTGTGTGTGTGTGTGTGTGTGTGTGTGTGTACCGGTTGTGTAAAGAGCCATAGCGTCTCGGATCATCATTTCTTGCATCTCTGGGGGAACCTGCTTTCACCGGTGAGCCCTGAAAACAATATCATATTTAAAAAAACAATAATTAATTAGGTAAGTAATATAAAGAAAATTAAACACAGCTTTTATTCTGTTTATACATATTTATTTACTTTTACAATCGATATGAAGTCTTATTGGTGTAAATACTGTGTCCTGGGGTACGCTAACTTTTGCACCCACAAGTCCCACTCACACTTTGGCTCCTAATAAAAATTCACACACACAGACACACAGACACACAGACACACCTCTCGGATGATTCGTTTCTCCATGTAGGCCATAAACTGAGAGCTGAGGCTGACTGGCTCGCCTCCTCGACTCCGCCCATCCTCCTCCTCTTCCTCCCCTGTACAGCTGTCAATAAAGTCGATCTGGTCGAGCTCCGCCTCCACTGGAAGGAAATGTACATACAACTTAGCAAAACGAAGCAGAAATAGCAAAGATTTCATTTTTAAAAGAAGTTTAAATAAAACATCTTACATATTCCATTGGCTAAGAGCGAACCCGTCTTGTGCTCGTCCCGCTCTCGTTCTCGTCGCTGCCTTTGCTCTCGGGTCAACTCTGCTACTCTTAACGACAGGTCCGACAGCTCATCCGAGGGCTGAGAGAAGAGACAAGAAGGCAAAAAATATAAAAATTTATAATAATGTTATTGGTCTTACGGCTGCTCGAATCCGGGCAATAATTTTAAAAATTGCTTTTTAATTGCTGATCTGAACAAACAGAATTAATTAATGAATTATTAACTGTTCATCATCCTTAAAAGTGCTTCTTAAAAGAGATTATCCCATCCATGATGGAGCGAGAGAGCCAATGGAACAAAAACCAAATCATAGTTTTTATGGTTAGTTTTTTCTTATTCCCATTGTTTAGAATTTAGATGAAACATTTACTGCAAACTTTTCAGACACTACAGTCATGAAAACTTCAATATACTATAACTAACTAACCAAATAACTAAATAAAAAAATAAAAAGTACTGCTCAAAAAACACTTTTTGACTTCACCCATACACACCGAAACTAGCACTCCTTTAATTGTTTTTAAGCACTATATAAATAAACAAACTTTTTTATAAATTAAAATTAAGCCATTTATTTATTTACAAGTTGGTTAATTACTTATAAGACCTATACATTAATTCATAGCATAATATACATTAATTACATGATTTTCACCTCATTAAAGTTTAGAGTTTTGTATTTGAAATTATTTCTTTCTCTCACAGAAATTTTATCTGATAACTTGCTATACACTACACTTTTTAATAAAACATAAACTGAAATTAATTAGCTCTGATTCCTTTTACAAAAAGAAAAAAAAAAGTTTAGAATTTCAGCAAACTTTCAATAGATTTTATTTCTTAGCTTTTTTTCTGAGTAACAATAATAAAATATTTTGCATAGGTAGAGTAGGTTATATTTTATTTTTAATAACTCGCTTTAAACAAAAATGTTATAAATAAGGGCTGCTTGAACCCCTTCAACAAATTGCTTGTATTGTTACATATATATATTTATTATCATTATTACTACTATTGTTTAATTAAAATGATAAAGTGACTCACTTCATTGCCTGACCAGCGCTTGTCTCCACTGTCCACGCTGTTAAATCCCGAGTCCAGAGCTCCATACGGCCGGCCAGGATAAAGTTCATCCACACTAACAGACACACACCCACACACACACACACACACACACACACACACACACATATATGTGTCAGATACACCTGGATGGCTCACTTAAGTCAAATTCTAGCCATAAGACAGATTTTGTTATTGTGGACCTGAAGATCATGAGATGCATGTGTCGTGAGATATTTCTGTTTATTACATGTGACTTCTTTTTTTTTTTTTTTTTTATACAGCAGACATCAGTAGCATGGAGTTTTTTAAAAGCTACTCTAATCAGAAAGACGCATTAATTACATTATAACTTGTGCTATTGATGGTTTAACTGTTGTGTCTCGTACAAAGCGGTCATCTTTTTGTGTTCCTGCCAGTCTTCTGCTCCACACTCCAGTCCAGCAGGAGGCAGTAATGCACCACGCACTTGCAAATTCAAAAGAACATGAAGACGAGCTAATCTCGCAAAAGTAAGAGTATTTTCCAAGCAGAAGGAAACCGTTTGGATTTTCTGTGAAACCTTCAAATCGAATCTCAAACAACAAACTGACTTCGTTGAATTGAATCGACTGAAATTATCACTTCAATCACAAATTTGATTTAATCGCACAGCTCTAGCAATTACTTGACATGCGTTCTCGTTTCAATAATAAAAAAGTGATAAATATTCAAATAATATGTTAATTAATAAAAACATGGGAAATTATACCTTATATTAACCCTTTAAATTGCCTGATATTGCTGTGGTCTGATTTGCTGTTATTACAAACGTTCATGGATTAAAATGTCATTTTGTTTGGGTCTACATTGTCCCGTGGAGGCTACATCATATCACATCGTATCATCTCGCGTCTATCGGATTCCTCACTGCTCTGCGCCTTCACCTACATTTTTTCCCTCTTCACATTTCCTCCACCATCAGTGGCGGAATCTCGCACCTCTGCGTGCCGGGACACAGTCTGTTACATAACACTCAGCTAACACTTCTAGATTTATGACCCCACATCCCCCACGCTGTCACCACACATGCACCACGAATTCCTGCTGTGTTTTCACAGAGTCAGACCTCACATCAGACACTCGGTGTAATCGTCTCACTTGGATGTGTTGATGTGTAAAATAAATCTCACCAGGACCCGTAGACCAGCGGTCTCCTGTCGTAATCCGAGAGATCTGGAGGTATTTTACACGCCTCGATGTTCAAATACTTGAATATGTGGATCTTTCCTTTGATGCAGATCTACACAGAGAGAGAGAGAGAGAGAGAGAGAGAGAGAGAGAGAAGGGGAAAAACAGGAACTTATTTACTTTTATAAATACTTAAAGTACCTACTTAAACAATTGTACTCATTTTTATATGAAGGGTGTTCAAGTCAAACCTGGACTTTTGTCTGGTGTAAAAGTGATCGACATTTACAGAAGACTTCAAGCACATTACGGTGATGAGACTCGCAGTAAAACATCTGAACGATAAAAATGTTTTAAAGAAGGCCGTACACCTGTGCTTGAAGGTGGATCGGAGCTCACTTCAGTCATTCCCGTGAACATTCAGCGCGAGTGGAACTCCTGATCCTTAAAAATCAAAGGATAACTTGTGGAAGAGACACATATCCGTACTGGGACTGTACAGACAGTCATTCACCAGCACCACTTGCACATTACAGGAACTCGGCTGGAGTTATTGCCACATCTCCTGTACAGTCCTGACCTCATTCCAAGACATTTCCACATGTTTCAGACGTGAAGCTCAGTGCATTAGTGTAGCACGGGATTGTATAAAGAAATACTGTAAAGGCGTTTTTACTCTCATAACTGTGTTCTGTTAATCTGCACAATGAAAAGTCTCAGTTTGACTTGAACACACCTCGTACTTATCAAGACACTTGTTAATAGATGCATTTACTTACTTACATATCTACTTATACACTCTGATATTTACATCCTTTTCTCTACTTAAATGTTTTAACTTAGACACTTGTGTGAATATTTACCTACTAAAATTTCTTATTTAGATACATGTTCATACACTTATTTATTCACTCACATCCATGTTTTTATATTTACTTACCTAGTTACTCATTTAAAAACTTGCCTGAATGTTTATTTAAACTTCCAGTCACTAGCCTATGTGACATCACATGCCGTCATGTCCAACTAACTAGCTTCACTCAAGCTACAAAACATTACCATGTACTCACGAGACACTAGCCATGTGGTTTCAGCTCTAATACCAGTCATGGAACCATGGCACCAATCATGTGAAAGTGTTTACAATTTAGCCCCACACGATACCTACGATACCTCACACATTGCAACAAATTGTGCATTCAAGTGCACTACTGTACAGTGTTGGTGGACATAAAGTGCTGTCAATGTGAAAGGCGTGTTAGCTAGCTAGCATGGCAACACCATCCAATGTAGTAGCCTCCCGGCAGAACTGTGGCAATTCCTAAGTAGAAATTCTGACAGTTCAGAAATGTTTGTAGGTAAATAGTAGCAGACCGTGACATATTTGGCATATTTTCTTACCTCTGTCACTCAAACAAAGAGGCATGAATCATGACGAAGCCCAGAACAAACACCACAATCACTCAGAAACTATGTGCTAAAATTAGTCGAGTGTGCTTGAAAATTTCTGCCTTTTTTTTTTTTTTTTTTACACTGTAATTGCCACTGAACTGCAGCAAGGTGTAAGAAACTTCCTGATGGTCAGCCTGGGATTTCCTACCATCTCAAAATCATACCATCAAGGTGGGAAAACCCATAACTTACACATTTACATAACTATTTACATAGGCGCTTCATCTCTTTTCTTAAAAAAAAAATAAAATTTGTTGTACCTACATGCTAACTTATATACACAAATTTAATGACATATTTACTTATATATACATCTATATGTTTATTATATTAGACCTTACACACATCCTTCCTTACTGGAACTACTTAAAGATACTGTACGCACTTCCATATTTACCTACTATTTTTTTCTAGACTTATTATTCTACATACATACTTAAACACTTGAACTGGGACTGTATATATATATATATATATATATATATATATATGTACCTATTTGCATGCTTATCAAAACCTCAGCAAATAAACATGTTACTGTCCCTTACCAGTTTCTGATTTAATTATTGGACATTCAACTAAACCGGGAAGTCCATATATTGTGTGTGTGTGTGACAGAGACCTGCGCAGGTGGGCTCTGGAGGGGGTTGTTGTCCAGCACGATGCTCTGCAGGTGGCGGAGGTTGCGGTAACACACTGGGATGGACGTCACCTTGTTACAGGAGAAATCCAAACGCACCAGAGGAAGCTCCGCCAGTTCTACATCGAGAAATAGAAATGTCACATTTAGACGACATCATCATTTAATTCATAGAGATATAGACACCAGTACTGACGTGTCTGAAGATGGCAAAATGACGAAGATGGCCAACAAAACAAAAAATATATATTTGTTAACATTTACGGCAGACGGTCAGAATTCTAAGCAGCGACTTTTAATAATAACCATGTAAATATTTATAAAGTTTACAATCACCCACTGCTTTATTGTAGAATCATCATAAGAGACCAAATATCAATAATGACTACTTTCCTAATTTTTAGAATGTAAGATTATTAGTTTAATTATTTTTAATCTAAGATCAATGTGAAGCTAATAACAAACACACAGAAAATAATAATTTATAAACTAACATCAATTACTCAATTTAACCATTGTGAAATAATGGAAATAATGACACAGATGTATTGTTCCTTAATTTAATAACATTTTTATTTAGAGACTTGTTTATAGATTTGCCTAAATTATAAATGAACCTCTTATCATTAATTCCCCTTAAATGTGGTACATTAAATACTTAACATTTATAGAATAATATAATAAGTAAATTACACATACAAACTTTTGTTAGATTCTAAAAATATTTAAAATAATAATCCTGGAGAAAGTTTAATAATTAGATAAAGGTAAATAAATGAAACAACCAACCAAATACCTACTTTTTATGCATTTTGTTATGTTTTGTTTAAGTATTTAAAATAATAAATGTTCTAAATAGTCAATTTATTTCTACAACAATTCTTAAATACGATCTAAAAAGTATTGGCACTCAAATTTTGTAACTCAAATTCCTCCCTGATTACTTTAAAAAGGGTGCCAATAATTCTGGAGTTGACTCCAAGTGTGTGAACGTGTGTGCATGTGTCACGTGCGCTCTAACCAGAAGGCAGGCGAACCAGGTGGTTTCGGCGGATGTTCAGGTCTCTCAGAGCTTCGAGTTGGCCGACCTGCACAGGTAAAGTCTGAATCTCATTACAGCTCACGTCCTGGAGAAAGAAACACACAGTGTGCGTGAGTGTGTGTGTGTGTGTGTGTGTGTGTGTGTGTGTGTGTGTGTATGTGTGTGTGAGAGAGATAGAATGTGTGAGTGTGGATGGAGGGGAAAAAGAAGCAGGAATAAAACCACAGACAGAAAGAACAGAGGAAAAACTACGCAATCGTTCCCAGCTGGTGGAAAAAATGCATCCTGTCTCGGGAAGCAGCGCTAACGCTAAAACTGAAAACACTTGAAAAAAATATAGTTTTAATATTATAATAAATAATAATAATGATGATAATAAATAAATAATTAGTATGATAACGTAATAAAAATAAGTAAAATATATTAATGAAGGTTTTAATTATGGCATCATATATCGAAAAAAAGAAACTACTTATTAATTAATTACTAAATATTTTATTGCCTTTTAAAATACTTTTGTTACAATAATGTTCTGCTAATGTTACAACTTACTCATTAAATTATTAGTTTTTTAATTAAGCGCAGGCACGTCTAAGCAGTTGGAGTAAGCGGTACGCAGGGTCAAGCGGTGCGTGGGTGTGGTTTTAGAGGTCACATGACTACGCACCAGTTCGGTGAGCTGTCGGAGTTGGCCGAGTTCTTCAGGCAGAGACACCAGTTTGTTGTTGCAGGCGATCAACACCTTGAGTGGCAGACTGCACAGGTGGGCAGGGAGAGTGGACACCTGGTTACGACTGTGAACACACACACACACACGAGTGAGAACCTTTCCTTTACAGAGACACGTCCTCACGTGTGTAGTACAGAACATTCCTGTGACACATGATGTTATTTTGTGTGTGTGTATATGTGTGTGTATGTGTGTGTGTTACCTGATGTTCAGGTAGGTGAGGGCCTGCAGGTTGACCAGACTCTCCGGTAGAGAGCGCAGGCAGTTCTGGTACAGGTTCAGATTCTCCAACGACACAAACATACACACCTCTACCGGCAGCTCGGGCAGTCTGTTCCGCGACAGATCTACACACACACACACACACACACACACACACACACACACACACACACACAGCAGGAAAGGAGGATTTATTAAATTAATCATTCAATAAATTAATTAAAAATATAAAAGTGGATACTAATTAAAATCATTATTTTGTTTTTGCGTTCAGTAACAATTTTTTATGTTTTAATTCAATTGACATTTAAGGACAATGATTTTTCACACTTTAATTACAACAGTTAAATTTTTACTTCATAAAAAAAAATTTTTTTATATATA
>JAQMYJ010000038.1:31816878-31834010 GCA_030014305.1 Clarias laeviceps
TAAACAATGCCTTTTCCAGCATGATGCCATAAGGTAAAAGTGATAACTAAGTGTCTTGGGGAACAAAACAGAAATTTTGGGTCAATGGCCAAGAAACTCCCCAGACCTCAATCCCAATGAGAACTTGTGGTCGATCCTCAGGAGGCGGGTGGACAAACAAAAAACCACAAATTCTGACAAAATCCAAGAATTGATTATGTAAGAACGGGCTGCAGCATCAGTCAGGATGTGGCCCAGAAGTTGATTGACAGCATGCCAGGGCGACTGGCAAAGGTCTTGATAAAGAAGATCAACACTACATATACTGACTCTTAATGATAACTTAATGTAATTGTTAATAAAAGTCTTTGACACTTATGAAATTCCTGTAATTATACTTCAGTATACCAGAGTAACATCTGATACAAAGATCTAAAAACACTGAAGCAGCAGACTTTGTGAAAATTAATATTGCTGTTATTCTCAAAACCTTTGGCCCCGGGCTATATATGAAAAAACATTGCCGTTATTTAATCATGTTACAGCTAGAAATATTAGCCAAATACGTTGAATTAGATTTTAGAGAAAAGGTATCGGATATCAGATTCTCTAAGAAGCATGAAAAACTGGATAAAAAAAAAAAAACATAAATGTTGATTGTAACTGTATTTATTACACGGTGGTTGCTCAATCAGTTAAGGTTGTGGGTTACTGGGTTACTGATCGGAAGGTCGGGGGTTCGAGCCCCAGCACCGGCGAGTTGCCACTGTTGAGCCCTTAACCCCATCTGCTCCAGGGGGCGCTGTATCCTGACTGACCCTGCGCTCAGACCCCAGTTTGCTAACTGGGATATGAGAAAAAACATTTCACTGTGCTGTACGGTGACAAACAACTGAATAATAATAATTATTATTATTACAAGCTACCTGCTTGTATAATTATACAGTGTAAGTGTTTTCATTAACCAAAATTCAAATCTACATATATTTATTGTAAAAGGATTTCAGTGAGAATCTGTACGTTAATTGCTTCAGTTAAAAAAAAAAAAAAAAAGAAACACTGCGCTTTAAGGTAAATTCTGATCGTGTGACTGAACAGGAACTAAAGTAAAGAGACTCTCGTGTGAAAACGTGTTTGCCTCTGGCAAAATAAAGAGATAAATAGTAAAGTAAAGACGAGTCTGTTCCTGTTCCCATCGTCACACTATCGTTCTTGTTGCAGGTTCTAACTTGTTCGGATAAGAACATAACGCACAACTAATGGAGCTTATGATGGAAACAAACAAATAAACAAAAATTATAATAATATCCTTCTGTTTTTCCATACTTTACTCTGCCTGTTCATTTTATGCTCACAGCTCTCCATGCATTTGACTTTTCATGGAGTTTCATGGGCGTCGCTACATGCAAATGAGCTGCATCGGGAAAGAGCTGATCAACAACATACACAAGCAAGTGCAACAAGGAGCGACGTTTCTAAATCTGCTGCTAATCTGGCGGAAAACGTTTGTACTTACACACAACTTTAAGCTTTATAAATTTAACTTTTTAACGTTTGTTAACAAAACCGCTCCGTGGCAGGAAGATGCGCCTTATGCAGTTTGAAGATAAAATGGTTTAACAGCACGGAAAGAGTTTATACAAGTTTTTGGTGTATATAATATAGCACTGCAGAGAGATTTTAAATGATAATGTGTTTGTTTATTTTTGGGATACTTTTGAATTCTAGTTAAACAAATAACACAGAGAAAGCTACGTTTCTTCTTTTTCATTTTACAATTTTTTAAATAACAATTTTAGATTTTTTTTTAGTATTTTTAACATGCTTCTAGTCAAGCTATAATTATTATTATTTAAAATGTAATCATGTAACCAGATCTCAGAAAAGAAGGGTTAATAATTATGATTAGATCACCGTCTAATTTTGATTTTACCGCAGGCTTAATCAACAGAGTGCCAATACTTTTAGGTCTCCATCTCTCAGTCGGTTAGCGTACGGCTCAAGCGGCTCTTGTGGAAACAATCGCAGCCTCGAGCACAACCCAGACTGTAATTTACAAACCAAAACAAACGCTCTGCCGCGAAACTCCAGCTCTATTTTAAAGCGCAGCTCGCCGCAAGCATTCCACATTCCTTCAAACCTCGCGCGTTCCTCGGAGCGCCGCGCTTCTCTCCCACGACAGCTGGAAGGCCACGTCCCATTTTCTCTAGCGCCCAGACGACACGTCGTATATGACCGATAACGTGATGATTATATCATCATAATGGTGATAAAAATTTCAGTAAAAATGTTACTATTTTACAATTAAATTAAAAAGATTAATTAAAAAACATAACATTTATTTATTAACCAAAATTCTTTTTGTAAAAGAATTTCAGATGATCATGAGCAATGTTTCCATCCCGCCACAATTCATTCTAAAGTGTTTGAGTGTTAGAGCTTATTAAAATGTATTAAAATCACTTATCATTATTATTATTTCTTATATAACAGATATAAAATGTAACTTTTTTAACCTAATCTCAAAATTATAAAACACTGAAACACTGTTCAAAGAAGACAGTTTCTTCTCATTTGAAAACCCGTATTACTTATTGTAGAAATACTTCAGATTATCGTGATATGACGTTTTCATCACATCGCCTCCTAATTAATAACAAAAACTTCTTTCGTCATCAGACAAATCCACTCCCTGTTCGGTAATCGGAGAGAGAATCACAGATGAGAAATGGAAAAAGTAGATCAGATAAAGATGAAGTTTTGTCTTAAAACGACTCCAGCGTGTTAAAATTCACTTAAACCACTTCAGCGCTGTTATTTCAGTCAAAGTGAAAATATGAACGAATCCCAGTAAAAATATTCACTTTATATTTTCTAATTAATATCTATTGGTGCAGGTGTTTGTTTACATTGAGACAGTAGCGCATTAGCAGATTATTTTAAAGTAGATGTTCTGACGAAATCTAACTGGGCAGACATACAGACAGACATTTTTCTGAGACTGGTTTCGGGGCCTCCAGTGTATGAAACCAGTGTATGTCTGGAATCTTCTATCAAGGCCCTGCAAACTGGAAAATTTTGAAAACACAGCTTCCGCATGATAACTACATGTTTTTTTTGTGTTACGTTAAGAATGAGATAAAACTAGATACGATTGTGTTTGTCAGTGACAATGTTTTTCTTTTTTTTCCTCCTTGTACAGGGCTCCTCACATAATTCCTAACATGTCAGACATGTTTAAGACACACCGTCGCCACCTACAGGGCTGGAGAGACCAAATGAACGTTTTAAAGTAATTTTTATAAATATATATTGTGGAAAATGTTGCTCATGTGGACGAAAATGAGAGAAAGCACAGGAAGTGTAGCACATGTGGGTGGAGTCCAAAGTGTGCGTTTTTCCCCCCCATAATCTGAAAGCCTGAAAAGTTTTGTTAAGGAACATAGGAATTGTGGGCGGGCCAAAAATAAATAATCCTGTTTTTTTCCATTCCTCTTTAATTAATCATGCTGATGCATCTTTGCTTTGGAAACACCCACTTTTTATTACAAGTAAATTAAACCCTGATGAATAAAACAAGTAGCCCCGCCCATCCACTCAGAATGATGTCATGTTTTAGAATAAAGGTCTTTTGCTGTTGCAAACACAACTAAACCAACGTTAGCTATTTTTATTTTTATTTCATGTAGTGCTTGTACGATTACAGGAGTAACTCTGATTTTTAATATCATTCCTTTCAACAGGTTTACATGCACTCCAGTAATCAGATTACAGGAAAGCTTCAGATTTACGCAACATCACTTAAGCGACAATCAAAATCAGATTTCAGAATACATAATGTGAAATACAGAAGTTTTTTTAGGAAGCTATTAAAAAAAATGGAGGACAGTGCTGAGAGCAGTGATGTAATCATTAAGCACTGTGTTCAAATCCAACAAGAGTTAAACACAGAAACGGAGTGCTAATGTGATTTTCAGAGGAAGCGCCTCTGGCTATGAGCTAATCGTGCAGGAACAAGCCCGTATCTGTTCAGTTTCCCACATCATAACGTCCACCGTTTCTCTTTCAGATTTCATTTAAATCTCAGGCACTTCAGTAGTGAGCATCGATTAATACCGGTCTCGGTATCTCACATTAAACGTCAGCTCCGCTACGTCCTCACCGACTAAACGTGCCAGCGGCATCTCTGACTCAACCCCATTTCTCAGTTCTAACACTAAATGGTTTCCTATTATAGTGAGTTTTTTTATGTTGTTATTTAAAACACCATTCTTTGAAATGCTTTTAAAACATAAGGGCAGAGTTTTCCATTTGCGTCGCAGCTCCTGACAACAATCGAGACAGAGCTTTAAAAACAGTTAGGAACAGAAAATGACTTCTAACATTTTACGTACAATTAATAAATAATTAAATCGATCTACATTAGAGATTAAACGTCAAATTTGGAAACTTATTGCATCACAACTTTGTATTTGCATTTTAGCATGGGGACATGAGGACAGCCAATCAGATTGAAATTATTTGGAATGTTTCCGCAAATCGAATCTGAAAATATTCTGATAATCTGATAAATCTATAATCTGTGATTATTTACTTTACACTGGCAACCATTCATTAAATTACTAATTAACTAATTATTATACATTAACTAACAAACATGAATATGGGCTGCAAATGAAGAATTAATAATGGGTTTTAAACTACTCGTCCTTGTTTAACACTGTATAGTTTTAATAGTATCTTGTTAAAATGTATTTAAAAATAATAATAATAATAAAAGCACTGTAGTCTATATAAACACTATCCAAGTAGATTGAGTTCCTCATAAACTTGACAGGCATGAATGTAGTTAAGACCGAATCACAAACTGCTGCGACACCGAAACGAAGTGCACTAGATAAGTCGCATACGTCATTGTATCAGACCCTACGGAGTGCATGCATCTACTGAACAACGAGTTAATTAGGATTGAACCTACAGCGAATGTCAGATAGCGGGCTAGTCAGGGATATGCTAGCTAGTAGCAAACGCAGCGGTTATTCTCTAAGTTTAGCTAAATCACTTACAGTAGTATTGCTAGTTCGTTAGCTAGTCAGTTAGTTATCTATCAAAATAAACAACTAAGCTAAGTAAAGCGTGACGTGAAGTTTAAAACGAGCGCGCGCAAACACGCACACACCCGTGTTTACTCCCTGACTGGTGCTAACGCTAATTAGCATACCAACTCGACTAACTCGTGTAAACAAACCGTTTAAGTTTTTTCCCCCATTTTTTAAATAAATTAGTGTTGAAGCTGACCCCGGATAGTTAATGATTTAGGTTTAGCAGACGCTGCAGGTGTAGTGAGTGTATACTGCGCTGCGTACCGGCCCGGGTCGTGTCCGTGAGGTCGTGATTAGCGGCGCTCCTCGGGAACTCCTTCAGCTTCCTGCCGCTCAGGTTCAGGCAGCCGGTGGCCGCGGCTTCTTCGAACGCCCGGTCCAGTGAACGGTTCCAACTCGCAGGTCCAGGCACGGTTAATCCGTTCCCTGTGGCCCCTAGTGCACCGGTACTCCCACCGACAGCGAATCCAGGCACGGTGCTTTCCGTGGAGAGCAACACCGAGGCCGCCATTACACCGCGAACTCCCACTGACTCTCCCCTGTCCCTGCCTTACTCTTCCCCCACCCGTATTCCGGCAGCTTTCCGTCTCCTCCACTAGGATCGGTTAAAACATGGCCGTGGTTGCTAGCGTACAGCACCACGTCAACTCGTCCGCCATATTGGAAAGGTCTGCGGGTACGCCAACAGCCAACATATAAAGCAGCTCAGCGCAGATTTTACCTAAAAGACATTACAATAAATCATCGATTTATTTAAAAAGCATTTTATTTAACACTAGAGTAATGACCCTTCGTTGACGGGAAAGAGTTTCTAGAAATAGTTAAAAGTTTAAGGCTAAAAATAATTTGATCAGCGTTCATTTAATCAGTGATATTATTATTTTAGGTTGAAGCCTGTCTGTTTTTCTGTACGGCAGAACTCTCTGTCTAACTTATTAATACAAAGAAATCACTTTTTTTTTTTTACTTGAGTATCTCATGCCTTGTTTACACTCCCTGTTCAGTAATCGGACAGTGAATCACAGATGAGAAATGGAAAAAGTAGATCGAACATAGATGAAGTTTTGTCTTATAACGACTCCAGTGTGTTAAAATTTACTTATACCACTTTAGCGCTGTTATTTTAGTGGTGAAAATATGAACTAAATTCAACACATAACTGTTCATACCAACGCTTTTACTCAACATTTTTATTTCACTTGTGGTGCAGGACAGGTTCAACTTCAGGCAGATATGTACATATTGCAAAAGTTTAATTAAATTCTGTCCAGCAGTCGATTTAAGATGTACCCACAGCTTGCCACATGCGGAGTACGTTGTCAAAACTTTCAGTTTCATGCAATGCTGTAAGTCATGCACATTTTACAATAAAAACTGAACATTAATATGTCTGTATCTTATTTGATTTGTCATTGGCCAATGGACTTTTGGCTGCTCCTATTGAGGGGTCACCATAGTAGACCATCCGTTCCGCAGGCTTTATAGCACAGGCTTTATGCCAGATGCCCTTCCTGATGCACCGGTCCCATCTGCATCCAATCTTAAGTGTGAAAGTGAAGTTTTGTAGCATATTTATTTAAAATCCCCAGGACATAATTTCTCTGCCAACGTTGCCACTCCTCCTTATTTAACCTGCATCCACTGTTAACTGTGTGTACTGTATCACTTCAGATATAACTGTGCAAGTAATCATATTACTGTGATACTCCTCTTTTTATGTAGATAATACAGATCACATGTTCCTGTTTATTGTTGTAATGTTGTACAGTACATGGTACACACATGGCTGTTGCACCCTGGTAAGTTTGGAATATATTTTCAGGTAAATGAGTGATTTTATATTAGCCACTAGGCACTTTGGTGCGGGTGTGTGTGTGTGTAAAAATTGTTACTATATATGATGCACACATGCATTCATGTTTATCTTATGATGCCTTCGAGTGATGCAGAGGTACTGAGATATTGCTCTGTGATGATAATTATATGTGCAATGCATCCACCAGGATTTTAATTAATCACAGATGTTGTATAAGCTGAAGTCTTGTTTTTTTTATTTTGGCATCAGGATATGGGTATGTGCTACAGTATGTAATTTAATGCTAGGAAAGAAAGAAAGAACAAATAAATGAATAAAAGGAAAAATTATAACTTATGATATTCATCCTATGTTAGTCAATATGTTCCTAAAGGACCAAATAAATTTCCTCTCACTTTTAACAAAAAAATAAATAAAAGTGGACAGTAGAGATGTATACCAAGGGCATCCATTTCTGTCCTTTACCTGTATGTGGTCTGCTTGGGGTGCATGTGGTGACTGGGGAATGTTCCACTTTACCATGAGTAAGGTCCTGGACTCCTCTGATACATACAGCTGTTCTCTGAGGACTAGTAAAGGACTGAAATTCCCACAAACAGTTTTGTACCTGAGCCTGTAATAACGAAAGTAGACTTCATATTAACTTATACATCTCCTATTATACTGAACTTGCAGCCTCCTAACACAGTATGAATGCAAAACTATCAAATAGTGTATCTGATGTCACCCAAACGAGGATGGGTTCCCTGTTGAGTCTGGTTCCTTTCAAAGTTTCTTCCTACTGCCATCTCAGCACTGTCACCCTTGGCTTGCTCATCAGTATGACCACCTAATATTGAGTAGGTCCCCCCTCTTGTCAATAGAACATTTATGCACTGTGTATTCTGACACCTTCTTATCAGAACCAGCATTAACCTTTTCAGCAATTAGAGCTACAGTAGATCTTATATTGGATGAGACTACACACGCCAGACTTCGCTCCCCATGTGCATCAGTTAGCCTGCATGACCCTGTCACAGATTCAACATTTTTATTTCCTTGCACCTCTTTTGGTATGTCCTGATCACTGCAGACCATAAACATCCCACAAGAGCCGGTGTGGAGTTGCTCTGACTCAGTTGTCTTATCCACACTCTTATCCAGAGCGACTTACAAAAATGCTTTGAAGTTTCTGTCAGTGGATAGATCCTTACACTGGTTATTAGATTACTAACAATGCACCATATGAATTGAATACCGTGTCTTGTGTAAGACTGTCTCATAAAGTAGGATGGTTCTAATCAGGGTTCTAATCAGGATTAGAAGCAACACAAAAATAATGCAAGTCTCTTCAAAAATATGTTTCTATTTATTGATTTTTTTTGCAAAAGTTTCTTCGTCTAGTTTTGTTAGGAACTTTCTGAATACTGTAGTCATATGCTAAAAATTCTAAATAAACTATATACGCATGTTGTTTAGAGTGTTTCATATTTATTATGAAAAGGCATCAACATGAAATATAATTTTATAATTGACAGATTTTTTTAAGTTGTAAACATAAGTCCAATATTTTAGCAAAATAAATGTATCTTTACAACTACTAACTGTTTTAACTAACCTTACAGTTCTTACTCAACTGTCCACACAGCAACAAAAGTTATAAACATTATCTATGATTTGTGGACAATTAAACATAAAGTTAAAGCAAATATGATGTCAAAAAAAATAAAAAAATAATTATTTCAAAAAATAATTTAATTCCCTTTTTTTTTTTTTTTTTCTTCCAAAAAAAGGTTTATACTGTCTTATTTTGACAAGTCTTAGGACTGAATGCAGTCAGAAGGTTCACCATTCTAAAATGGCGGCTTCGTTAACGGGTCTGCCTCCATTCAATATGGTGGATTTTGTTCTTAAGCAGCCTCTGATTGGATCAGCCAATCCTAGCTCGGAAAGCGGGACCGCACTGTCCAATCAGAATTCAGGAATTTCGAGAAGGAGGCGTGACCTTTTCGGATTGCGGGTGGTTAAAAAGAACGTGTCTGTTGTTATACGCATGCGCAAACTGACTGAATAAACGTTTCGTTATTTTTTTTTTTTACACATAAATTTTTTAAAAATATTTTAAAACACCTTATTTTACTTTTAAAATTTGCCACTTAAAATTTTAGGGACAAAAGAGTACGCTAGATTTCTCATTTTTAACCTGTATGAAGTTCGATTTGTTATTATATGAGCTGTAGGGGTCGCTGTTATCACGTACAAGATTTTTTTTTTACTCTCTCTCTCTCTCTCTCTTTCTCTCTCCATGTCTCTGTCAGGACACTTTTCATCTGATGAACTATAAATTTGTCTGGCCTCTATTTAAACACACACACACACACACACACACACACACACTGAGAGCAACAATTTGCATGTCACAGATCTGTCATATAAACATAATGGATAAGAAAAAAGCTTTAAATGACAGACCTGCCCAGCTTTATGTTCCTTCCCCGACATCATGGATCACACTTCTTCAACAAATACTAATAAACAAATTAAAATGACCTGTCTTACTGCACGGGTTACAGAATTGACATGTGTGACAGCTGATTTTATTTATGAGCACGAAGGGCAAAGTAATTCATGCACCACACAGAAATGGCACACGCCTGCCCGGGGGCGAGAGCACATGCACTGCTGCAGACGGCGAGCTCCATAAAAACCGATCCAGCGTTAAGTGTCGATTCTGTCATAAGGGCAATGAGGATGCATTTTGACTTTCCAATATCCTTGTGAATTTTGGTGAATAAAAAAGTTTGTGGGAAAGGAAAAGCAAACCTGGAGGAGAAATAAGAATGATGAGCTGAAGCTCTGAGTTAGTAACACCTCAAATGCTGAGCCCTCAGTCATGTAGGAGATTTTGTAAGGAATAAAACCATAAAACACTTCAGGGCATTCTGTTCTAGGAAAATAATCATGTTTAGTAACAGTAACTTTGCCTTATTGCGCCACTGCAGTGTGTGCATTTCCTGGAGTATTTTATTTCTCATCAATCTTACAATTATAAAAAAAATATTCATTTGTTATATAGCAGCACATCATGTTTATAGCAGTCTTTTACAAAACAAATTCCTGTTTCTACTTACACTGTAGCAGCTATTAGTAGAGTGGAACCTTGGCATATGAATTTAATAGCCTTAATCTGTTCCAGCCACCCAAAAAAAATTCAAAACATTTAGAAAAGACATGTAAATGAAGTAAAAAATAGACATTGAACCATACTTTGACCTTAATCATGATTGTTCTTGGACTCTCTTTTCTTCTTGGTAGCATCCTTGCTAACATTCTTGGGACGCAAAAAAGGAATTTTGAGAGGTTCCCGGATGTACGTGCAACTTCGCTTCGGCTCATCCTGAATATGCTGAAACTGGTTCGTATGCCGAGGCACATTTCTTGCAAATTTTCATTTCTATGGGCAAAAATACTTAAGGTGTTGCATTCATATACAGAGGTACCGCTGTATAACTAAAACATTAGTTTTGTATAACAGCACTATTCTGAATGTACTACTCTACTTATACCACAGCGACATGCCAACACTCAACCTTGTTGAAGTGATTATTGTACGAGATTTAGCATGTTTTAAGACCTCGTGTTATGTGAACTTTTATTTTGAGTTATATTTTTATATAACTATATATTATATTTATATTTTTAGCTGTTCAACTGGGTCTCCAGTCAAACAAACAAAACAAGAATAAAAAACATTTTTTATTATTATTATTTATTTCATTTAAACAGCCCAATTAGATTATTCCTCCTAATGTGATGTCTAATGTGATATAACATGCTCTTTGGGGTGTGGCTCAGTAGTAGCTCATGCAATCAAATGGTGCATTTAGAGGAGGAGTGAAACAGAGTCATTGAGGAATGAAAAAATGCATTAACTGAGGGGTATTTCAGCTGGAACATTAATACACACTCTGAGCTCTGAGACCTGTGACAACTAAAGAAATAGGCAAATATGTTTAATCATCTCTCTCTCTCTCTCTCTCTCTTTGAAAAAACAATGCAGCTTGTCATTCTACAGAGAAACCAGAAAGCGTAAATATCTTAGTCCTAAAGACTTTCCTGAGCAGCGAGACTTTACATCTAACTGTTTAAAAGCACTGACACTGGAGGCTCCTTCCATAAATATTAAATGTCTCATATAAATTCTACTTTGTTAAGCAAAATATTTTTTAAAATATGTTTATTAGTCTTAGAATAAACAAGCTCACACCCTGAGTCATGCCCTATATATATACACAGTATATATGTATTTTCTATTTATATCAACTGTACTGTGTGACTCTTTTAAAATGTATTGATTATTCCTCTAAATAAGTAAATACTGTATATAAAGTTAATAAAATATTGAATTGAAAAAGTTAGAGAGTAACAGAGAGCCTCAATAACAACAAGCACATACTGACTGAGTAAATAAAGGATAAATATAAAAGTGAGAAATGAGTGATCATATATAAAAATATACTGTATCAGGAAAACATTCACATTTACATTCAGTTTAAACTTGGTACTGTTTTGAAAATGTAAACACTCTGTAGATTATATTGCATTTGTAATTTGCCTTCTACGGTGTTTAAGTGGCAAAGAAAACATAATAAACCCTACCATCATTTTAATATGATGTACAGTAATGTTTACACAATAAGTCATCTTGGTCTGAAAAAAAACCCTGAAAAAGCAAACTTTTTGTTTCACTGTGTGCTTCTAATGATGTGGATTTTAGACGTGTATATGAGAATAACCTTTCAGAGTAGAGTTCACGTGAACAAATTGGCGTGACGTGTTAAAATTCATGCACACTGTGTAAATAATGAAACATTTCTGACCTGCTCTCTCGCTGCAAATGAGTTCCTCGTTACAGATTGACCGATGTTCTTGACCCTGAGCATGTTCTTTATTCATCGAGGTCCAGCATGAGATCTAAAACACGTTGTCATACTCCAACTAATGAAAAAGAGTTTAAAAAACAATGTGTCAGTAAAAGTAAGTAAGTAGGAATATTTTATTTATATAGAGCTGCTCATGTCAAGCATCACAAAAAAAAAAAAAATAATAAATAAAATAAAAAAAATATATATATATATATAAACCCCCAAATATTAAATTAAATAATAATTATTTAAATTAAATATTAAAATTAATAAGCTTACACTCTAAAAAATTTAACTGTGCTGTAGTAATTTTTTTTTGGTGAAACATTTTTACACTTAAAAATATTGAGTAAATATAAAAGTTGCAAAATCAGATAAATATACTTCATATAATTGTGGAAAAGTGTGGTAGAAAAAGATGCAGAAGCAACAGGGATGACCACAGCGTAAGAAAATTGTCAAGCAACATTGATTCAAGAACTAGGGAAAGTAACAAGCAGTGAAGTCAACCTGGAGTCAGTTAGAGAATCTATAGAGAATTCATGGGATATTGTCAAGAGGAAGATGAGAAACACCCAACCCACGAACTGAAGGCAGCCATCAAAGCAACCTGGTCTTCAGTCTTCAGCCTCCATGACATGCTGCACTGATGCAGTAATTTGTGTAGGTACCGAGAGCATAAATTAACATAAAAGGTCTGAAAAGTCATTCTTTGATGATCTTAGAAAACATTTTAATATTCTGAGATACTGGATTTTTTTTTCATGGACTATAATAAAAAAATTAAAACAAAAAAAAGAAAAAGTTTAAAAAATGTCACTTTACATGTAATGAAGCTAAAATTAAAGAGAGCTTCACATTATACATTTTGAAAGTAAATGCCATTATTCCATTAACGGCAAATTTAATAACGTTAAAGTACACTGTTTTCTTTGTGGAGTATGTGTTTAATAAATTTTAGAACATCATGTACTTACGACTTTAACTTGAGTGAAAAGTTTAAAGTCCTTTTTTTAAACAAAGCTATGCAACATTATCCTGTTAATTAAACTGCCTGCCTCTAATGCTGTAAAGCATGACTGGACTCAGAGCTCTGCTCTCTGTAGTGTTACTGCTGCTGGACTCACAGCTGATGCATTTATGTTTTTCAAACAGTTTCCTACTGCTACGTGCTCAGAGTGTAACCATGTTAAAAATATGCACATAAACGTAAGTGAGTGGGCGGAGCCTCGGGACTGACCACAGTAAGCGGTGAGAGAGAGAGAGACACACACAGAGGGGCTGCACAGATACTGTACTGCCGCGACATGCTCCGTGCCAGTGGAGGTTCAGTGTGCGAGGTTGACCATTAAAAATGCATTAATTATTTGAATATTTTACACCAAATTTTAAGTAGCTGTATTAACTGTGCTTAAGCAGTTTGGTGATTGGAACAAACAAGCAAAATTAAAATGAACATAAGGACTTGCCTATTTCTAGGTAGCTATCGATCATGGCTGTGACAGTATTTAGAAAATTAACTTATTAAAAAAATACACTTTTGTGTATTACAAATATATTCAAATCTTCTATAGTACATGCAAATGCACTAATAAAAATGCACCATCAATTAATATATAAAAAGTATACTAACATCATGCTTTTACATTAAACTTTCAACATATTTCAAAATAATTGTATTATAGTACACTTTCCTAAAATATGTTATAGGAAAATATACTTTAAGTGAAAGGTCAGTGTAATTTACAAAGCACACTTATTTAAACTTTGTTTTTCACTTAATTTTTGACATATATTTAAAAAATGTGTTTGAAATAATCATTGTAACAATGTACAGAAAGCATACATTAGAACACAAATTTTAAGACACAGTAGTCTCAGTATATTTTCAGTTAAATTTGAAGGTACTTATTCATGCTTATATTTAGCGCACTACTCTCTCGCGCGAGTGCTCAAACACGAGTTTGGGAGCTGAATCTGTCTTCGCGCACACTCTCAAACTCATTTTTGAAACTCACTTTTGCGGGTACAAGATCACTTATGTGTGTTTGAACCTTGTCTCTTCCGTGCGGTCAATATCATTAAGCTACACTTGCTCAAACTGCAGCAGCGTAAGAACTTTTCCACTATTCCAGCCAATCAGAAAGTGGAGGCGGGCTCCGCTGTTTTCCACTTCTAATTTGAATTCATGGATCATTGTGTGCATTAATTCTTATTGTTATCATTTTATTTTCAGCAGCATAAGGTAAATTTCATGTTTTTTGTTAGGTAGTTTGTAATTAAGTACATAGTTTAACCTATATGTGTGTGTTATTGCTAAATCTTATGTACTTCATTTCTGGTATAATGGCTCTGTAGCTCTTGGTTTACAGAGTCTCTGTGTAACAACTAGAATAAACACACCAGGATTAAAATAATACAGTATACTGTATTCCAATACTAATGCCTGTCTTTGTTCAGACAACTGTATATATTTTTGTTTTTGTGTTTGTGAGACAACCTGATGTTTTGTTGAAGACTATAGGAACTAAAGTACTGTTTTTTATCATATTTCCTTTTGTATTGTAACGTTGTGTTAGTGAAATCTGTTGAACACATGAATAAAATCTTCCTCGTCATTAAAGATGTAATTGCGTTATTCAAAAACATGTTATAGTATAGAAAATGCAATCAGCAGTAAAATCAGAAAAGTTCTTAAAACCCTGTAATGTATGGGTTATTAACAGCAACAAAAGGGAGAGTTGACTCCGTCAGCTAAGGCGCTAGGTTGTTGATTTGGGGGAATCTGAGGATACAGGTTCAAGTCCTGCTGTTGGTGGTTGTCTGTCCCAACCCTGGGTTAAAAAAATTGGGGGGTTGTTTCAGGAAGTGCATTGGGTGTAGAACCTGTGTGAATTTGGATAGTCTGCTGTGGTGCCACCTTTGCCACAAAGTGTACTTTTAAAAAATGTGCCCAGAAGCATGCTCCTGCTGCAATAAGAATATATTGATGGTATATTACTCGTGTATTTGTAACACAGTAAAAATTGCTGTAATGTACTTATAATACATTAAATATATACTTTAATTTAATTAATTACTGTGTCAGGTATGTACATTAGTACATAAACAGCCCTATACTTTAAGTGTACTAAGTATACTTAAAGTTGTTCCACTTTAGTACACAAAAGTATCCATAATACACTTAAAATTGTGCTTTTGTATAATTTAATTACAACTTAAATGCACTTAGTACAAAATTAGTTGTTCCAAAATAGCAAACTTCAAGTCTACTAGTCATTAGTCTGGAGCAAGTACACTTAAGTATGCTTTGGTATGCTTGAATTTAATATACTTAGCATACTTTTTTTTCACTTGAGCCTAAAGTTGTGTATGGCTGCAGACAGAATCATTATTTCACTAAATTTTGTTAGCTGCTTACTTACCAGGGTTTGTAAGGAATGTTCCAGGTGCTTCTTGTCCATTCTCCGAGCAGTGTGTAATCGCTTCTTGTCTCTGATGTTGTAGATTTAACATGAGCTCTTTGTGCTGGGCAATTAACTCCATTATCCAGTTATTGTTGTTAAACATAAATAATATTGAGTTGGAATGAGTGATGATTGAAATTCTTGAAACTAATCAGTATAATTACTCCATTGTCAAATATTTTGATTCAAATGTATAAAAAAACATTAGGTGAATGTTAAAAATATAATTCAGTTAGTCAAATGCTAATTTCTATTTGAGAAATAATCTTAAATTATGGTGTACATTTAAAACAAAATTGATTGTTTTTTTTTTTCAGGCATTTAGTCATTTATTTTGATGTGTTCAGTTCAAACAATCATGTATGTGATTTTCAAAGATCTTCTTATGGTAACATAACCTTTTTATCATTGTGAAATTTACAAGACCACAAAATCATTTTTAGGGTGTATTTAAAACTTTAAAATAAAATATTACAGGTAAAAAATTTTAATCAGAGTTTGAGTTTTGTTTAGCGATTGCTGCTTGAGAAGATTTCTCAGGCTACTCTATTTGGTTAGGAGGTTAGGAGATTATTTTCTATAATAGCAGCTTGGACAGTAGTGGAGCTGCAGGTCACAGATATGAGTTGATGTGAGTTTCTCTGATGAAGGTGGAGAAGCAGTACACTTGAATCAACACCAGTTTACTTGTTTATAATGAAGAGCAGATGGGTCACAGGACAGCATTGACTTGGATGGAACCCAAATTGGACAAGTGAGAATAATAAAATGTAAATACTTGTGATTCATGGTCCAGAAGAAAAAAAATGGCTTCTGCAAACAACGTCCACAGAAGTATCAGCCAGGCATTAGGCACATTCTCACTGCTGAGGTGGGGCCTATAGGGAAAAAATACAGTATAAACGTTTCACATTCATATCTCAGTACCATCTTCGTCCTGGATGCTCCTTCACTGGTTTTTAGCCTTTATGCTACCCAGATTCTGTATACGAGTAATACTAAATCACGCCTACGAACAACCACTGCTCCCACATAGGCTCTGACAGAGCACCTTAGGTAGTGTGTTGCCTTTTATATTCTGTATATACTTTAAAAGACCGAAAGATTGCTCACTAAATAATGAATATTGCATACTTCATACTTTGTGTGTGGTTTGAAGACTTTTCATTTCTAACTCACCAGGTTTTGCTGCTGTTTCTAACAGTATCATAGCAGTTTTTACATTTTGTTTTCAAATATCTTTTAAAAAAAGTTAGCTTTGGTTAGAAAGATACACCAGAAATACACGGTATGACCAAACGTATGTGCACCCCTGACCATCAACTCATATATACTTCATCTCCATCAAACTGTTACCACAAGCTTAGAAGAACACAACTGTATAGAATGCATCTGTATGTTGTAGCTGTACACTTTCCCTTCACTGGAACTAAGATGATGCCCTTGAGCCAGCTCCATTGAGACATGGTGTGTTGGGGTAGAAGAACTCGAGTGTCCTGCACAGAGGACTGATTGAACTCAACCTCAATGAACACCTTTGGGATGAACCGGGACTGGAGCCTCATCGACATCCCAACATCAGCATCTGGGCTCACTAATGCTCATGTAGCTGAATGAACACAAATCCCCACAGCCAGGCTCTAAAATTTAATGAAAAGTCTAATCAGTGTGAGAGTGGAGCACATTATTAGAGGAAAAGGGAATAAATCTAGAACAGGATGTTCAACAATCACGGATCGGACAAATCAATGCAATAAAGATTAATATTCTACCTATACAAGGGAGTACAGAATTATTAGGCAAATGAGTATTTTGTCCACATCATCCTCTTTATGCATGTTGTCTTACTCCAAGCTGTATAGGC
>JAQMYJ010000038.1:31866520-31877271 GCA_030014305.1 Clarias laeviceps
TCCAGCAATTAACGCTTTGTCTACAGAAACGACTAGGTTTGAGAGGAAATCTGCAAATTCACAAAGAAATTCAGAGTTACGGCCCTGGAGGTCTGTAAATGATGACTAGTGGAATCGACTGAGCTGACTTCATATTTGTAGCTACACTTGTTATGTTACTATAGAGAACTTCAAATGAATTTAATTTATGTCCGTGTTTTTTTACGATAGTCAGATTATCATTGTGAATAACTGCGACGCCTCCTCCTCTACCAGTTAGCCGAGACTGGTGTATGGAGCTGTGTCCAGGAGGACTAGCTTCATTTAAAGCTACATATTCTCTTGTTTAATCCAGGTTTCTGTTAAACAGAGTATATCCTATATCCAGAGCACAGCCCTGGTGGGGGTCAACACCCATAAGTCTGACTTATTGCCAAGAACCCAAACACAGCTCTCACTTTTGGCATAAAGGGATTGAATGGCCCTGAGAAGTGATCCCTCACCGCATACTCCCGCAGTACCTCCCACAGAAAATCTCGGGGCACTGGATTATATGCCTTTTCCTGATCTGCATAACACAGGTAGCCTGGTTGGGTATATTCCCAAGCCCCCTCAAGGATTCCTGCAAAAGTAATAAGCTGGTCTGTTGTTCCACAACCAGAATCCTCTTAAATCTGGGGTTCGACAGTCAGCCGAAACCTTTCTTTCCAGCACCTTAGAGTACATTATCCCAGGCTGAGTAGTGTGATGCCCCTGTAGTTGGCACACACCCTCTAGGTCCCCCGTTTTGAAGAAGTGATCCACCACACCAGTCTGCCACTCCTTAGGCACCGTCCCGTACTTCCACGCAGTGTTGAAGAGGCGTGTCAACCAGGACAGCCCCTCAACACCCAGACCCTTCAGCATTTAGTGTAGTGTAGTGTTATTTGACTGTAGTGTTGTTTGACTACCTCAGTGGCTCCACCCAGGGAGATTGACGTCGACCACCCGGCATCTTCCAACTCTGTCTCTGCAACAGAGGATGGATTAGTCGGGTTCAGGAGTTCCTGAAAGTGCTATTTCCACTGCCCGATTACCTCCTCAGTCGAGGTCAGCAGTGTCCCATCCTTGCTATACACAGCTTCAGTGGTTCCTCATTTCCCCCTCCTGAGGTGCTGGATGGTTTTCCAGAAGCCCCTTGGTGCCGCCAGAAAGTCCTTCTCCATAGATTCTTTAAGCTCCTCTCACACCCACTGCTTTGCCTCTGCTACCACTGCGGCTGTTATCCTTTGAGCCTGCTGGTACCTTGCAACTGCAGAGGCCCCTGGGGTAACATAACCTTAAGACCACAGCTCACAGCTGCAGCTTCAGCAATAGAAGCTAGACGTTCCCAATTCACACACACTACTCGTTCGGGTTTACCAGGTCTGTCCGGTGCCCCCCCCCCTGGCACCGGACCCAGATCATCACCAGATGCCCCTCTCTTTACCCAAATGTCCAAGACATATGGCCTCAGGTCAGATGATATGATCACAAAATCAATCAATGACCTTCGGCCTGAGGTGTTCTAGTACCAAGTACACTTTAAAGCATCCCTATGCTCAAACATGGTATGGACAATCCATGACTATCACAGACATTCAATAACAAAACACCGCTCCGGTTTAGACCGGGGAGGCCGTTCCTCCTAATCACACCCCTCCAAGTATCTCAATCTCCATCATTGCCCACATGTGCGTTGAAATCCCATGCAGGACTCTATTATGAGTCTCCAAGAAGGTTTGCTGAATTGCCGTTCAGTGCATAAGCCCCAAACCCCCGAACATGCCACCGCCCCCCCACCAAAGTTCAAAGTCCAACCCCTATCTAGGAGTATGGATCCAGAGACGAGGCTCCACCTCCCGGACAAGTTCCAGCTCCTTCACACACTCATGGGACTGTGTGTATGTGGACATAGCGAGGACTGGCTCCTTACACAGGGTGCTTGGACCCCGCAAATTGCTGGAATATTAGTTATTATTCTTGAACCTAAATCTTGATTGTGTGTGTGTGTGTGTGTGTGTGTGTTAGGTGGTTCTGGTGGTTGGAACCCCAATGGGTGTTGGAAACACAACACGACTCAGGAATACACAACCTGTATGTGTGATCACCTCACACACTTTGGTGTGCTTCTGGTAATCAATTCCTCTGCTCAGCACTCAGCAGTATACACAATCCTGAAGGGATTTCTCCAAAATGTTTATGTGTGTGTGTGTGTGTGTGTGTGTGTGTCTGGTTTAGGACATATCCAGGACACCCATTGATGAGACAAATGAGAAAATCCTCACCCTCATCACATACACAGGGTGTGGTGTCTCGTCTTTCTTCCTTGGTGTGACAGTGCTGACCTACTCACTGCTGGAGTGAGTTATACACACACACACACACACACACACACACATACACTCTTACTTACACACTCTTCTAACACACAGGAAGTTGAGGCGTGATTACCCATCTCAGATCCTGCTAAACCTCTCCATCGCTCTGCTCGGTCTCAATCTGGTTTACCTGGGTAATTCCTGGCTCTCCTCCTTTGGACTGGACGCCCTCTGTGTTGCTGTGGCAACCACTCAGCATTACTTCCTGTTGGCCTCATTCATCTGGATGTTCCTGGAGGCGGTGAACATGTACTTTGCACTCATTAGGGTCTTCAATGCCTACGTGCCTTCGTACATCCTCAAATTCTGCTTCATCGGCTGGGGTGTGGCATCTCTTCATCGTCTTCAGCTTCATTATTATCACTATTACTGTTTTATAAATTAATTTCTGTAATAATTACTTCAATAATTAAAACCTGAGCACAAATTTTTTAACTTTGTAAATGAAATGTATTTTAAAAAATATTCAGCTCTCAGCCAATCAGAAGGCAGGTGCTGATTTATATTTCCATAACTGCTTCAACTGTGCTTTAATAGTGATCTGTGATGTTTTTAAAAAACTTCATCATTACTGTTTACTTTAAGGAGCCTTAAAAGAGTATGCTCCCTACCTAGGTGCCCTCCTCCTGCTCCTGTGGCTCTTTACCCTCGTCATTAGAGTGTTGTACTGCACCGGTGTGTGTGTGTGTGTGTGTGTGTGTGTATACATGATCCCCTCAGTAGCACACATGTAAGTGATGTAAGTCTTTACACTGCAGGTGTTCCTCTGCTGATCTGCTCTTTGGTGCTGCTGGTGAAACCTGACTCGTATGGACTCCTGCATTACATCACCTCAGAGAAGTGGTGAGAAATGTTACACTTAATACAGCATTTAACACGATTTAACACATTCATCTCTCTCTCTCTCTCTCTCTCTGTGCAGCTGCTGGGTGTCAGACACCATGGTGTTCTACGTGTGTGTGGTGGGCGTGGTGGGGGTGATTCTGCTGGTGAACGTGTCCGTGTTCTTGATGGTCCTGCTGCAGGTGAGGCGGGTGTGTGCGAGCGAGCACAGCGGAGTTATGAAGGAGCTGCGTGGTGTCGCCAGTCTCACTCTGCTGCTCGGACTCACCTGGAGCACCGCCTTCCTCACCTGGGGCGACGCCAGGATCCCGCTGCTCTACGTCTTCTCCATCCTCAACAGCCTGCAAGGTGAGATCACTGGGGGGCGGGGCTTAGTTACAGGAGTTACAGCTTTTGAACAGGTGAGAGTTACAGGTGTGACAAAGTGGCAAAGCTTGTGTATAAGTGTGTGTGTGCGTGTGTGTGATTGAGATGTTACCAAAGTGAACAGATAATCAGGTGAAATGTTTGTGTTTTTTAGGATTTTTTATTTTTGTTTTTCAATGTCTGATGAAGGAGAATGTGCGTAAACAGTGGCGAGTGCACCTCTGCTTCGGACGCTTCAAACTGCAGGAGCACTCAGGTACCAAACACCAACTAATCAGCTGAGAGATTAGTAAAAACATCAAGTGCTGAGATAAAGGAGAAGGAATTAAAGTGTGTGTGTGTGTGTGTGTGTGTGTTTCTCATTTGCAGAATGGAGTCACACTCCTCCCATCATTAACAAGCCCACACACACTCCGATGCTGATCTTCCCCACTGTGGCTTCAGTCAGATCCAATAAATCCAACTCAACTCAGAGCTCCTCTGCTTCCTCACACTGCACTGAACACCACTTCTCAGTGAACAGACTTGACCTGGGTAACACATACACACACACACACACACACACACACACACAAACACACGTGAAATTGTGCGGTTGTGTTATGTAAAAATAAAAAGGTCTTGGAGTTCCTCTGGATCAGCATGTGTGTGTGTGTGTGTGTGTGTGTGTGTGTGTGTGTGTACAGGCGCAGTGTATCATCAGAGTTTCCTCCTGTCTCAAGGACACACTCCACTCCCAGAGGATGCAGGATACTCCACACACTCCCTGAGCTGGATCCCTAAAGAGGTTCCTGAGAACGACGTTTACTTTACCTAACACTCGTCTTCTGCGTGGCCTCACTGCAGTGTTCTGTGATTACAGCAGGCCTTAGTGTGTGGTCTCTTTATATTCTTCACATCGTTTCTACTGAACTGAGCTGTGCGTTTAGATTTTATCCAAACTGTAGCGTCTCAATGAATCAGCATTGATCTGTAACTCCTGATGGTACGTGATAACGGCTGTGGATGATTATTAGTTCTGGTAAAGCGTGCGGTGTGGAGTGTGACTGAAGTGTGAAGTGTAAATATATTCTTTTCTTTCTTTTTCTGTCAATAAAACTTGTCTTTAGCACAGTGTGTGGTTATGAACACATTCTGCACTAACATCAAGCACCATACAGTGAAAGGGGCGGGGTTTGTAGCGGATCGCCCTCGCCTTGTTCATCAGGGACGATCTGATCATTCTGATTCACACATTCACATTCCATACAAACTTAAATAATTCTTTTGATTGTGTGAAGCTGCTTTGCGACAATGACAATTATTAAAATTTGTTTATTGAATTCTGATTAAAGATTCCAACTTATTTGATTATATGGACGCTGAGCCAATACGATGCGTGTTTACAAGTGTTTAATAAAAATAGAACTTCTGCAAAGTGATTCCTGCTGCCATGAAGCAATTAATGTTATAATAATAAATAGTATGTTATCATTGGTCTTTCGGCTGCTCCCGCCAAGGGGTCGCCACAGTGGACCATTTGGTTCGCACATACAAGCTTGGCACAGGTTTTACGCTGGATGAACTTCTTGACGCAACCCTTCCGTTTTATCCGGGCTTGGAACCGGCACTGCACCCAGCGGCTGGGGTTTGGCCACTGACTGGGAAGCGAACCCGGGCCTTCCGCATGGTACGTGAGCAGGTGGGCAGTTTTCCACTTTTGTTGAGTACTTTTAATATTGTGTACTGAAAAAATATGTCTTGGGTGGGCAATAAAACTTTAGCGAAATTTTTGTGAAACATGTATGTGTATGAATAATTGGTCTAAAATATGAGTTCTAGTCTGTACTGTATGTGTGTATACAGGCTTTCAGCAGTGCTTATTTATGTAGTATGTTGTTAGTGTGATCCGGAAAACGTCTTTGAAAATTTAAATTAATTCAACGTTCAAGAGCATTAGAGTTCAAAAGGACTGTTACAGCTGATCGAGAATGCAAAATTTCCTGGCCGGAAACTCATCACATCACTCAAAGCAACAAACACATATAGAAATAATATATTTTATTATTTCAACAGGAGAGAAATGATCAAAGCACTTACATGGCTAATATTCCCACTGAAAATCCAATTCGTTTGGGCCGGATCGGGTCAGACTGTTCTGATTGAGGTGCTTATATGAAGCAACTACATTCTCTAGTTAGAATTATCTCCAGATTTAATACTTTACAATTTACTAATACAATTACAAATGTTATCATAATGCAATAATGCTTTTGTACATTTGCATTACCACAGTTAACAATGTTATTTTACCAAATAACTACATTTTATTTCTGACCCAACACATCCCGTGCGTTTTATATTTAATAAAAGATGCGCCGCCTCTGATGCTCTGCATGCGTGATAGAAACAGCCCTTATAGCTTACAAGACTTTTATTTTACAGAAATATGTGTGTTGTGTGTGTAAAAAAATTTCCACAAGCCCAAGGAATATTTTGATATGTTGTTTGCGTCTCTGAGCCATTCTGGTTCATGCACTGAAACCAGAAAAGACCTTGACCATCAGGGCGATTTGTCCAATGTTCTAACATTGCCTCTACCTGTTTACTGACCCGCAGGTCATTCCTGTTCTCCTCCTCTAATCTTACATGGAACTTCATGCCACTTCTTCTTTCATGCCTTTTTATATTCTCTTTCAGAGCAACCACTGACCCTTGCATCAGAACCCACCTCGCTAACAGAGCAGACGCTTTAAGGTATAAAAACAAGCCTTGAATATTCTGCTGCTCTCTGTGCAGCTATTGCTGCTATTTTCTTTATTTGTATTATATTTGGAAGGAGGCTGAGAGAAGCTTTCCTCTCTATTTTTCTCTGAAGAAGACAAGCCTGTTGTTGGAGTGCATTGGCTTCCAGACAATATTACATGATATTAGGTGACATGATACAGTATGATATAAGAAGGAAAGATTCAGTATCTTATAGCCGAAATACATGAGTGTACAAAAACAAATAACATTGAAAAAGTATGTTTAAAGTGTGCAGAATGTACAGTACTTACAGCAAATAATGTGATTCAATTGTCTGAATAATTATTTACCACTAAACTACAGTAAACAGTAATACACTGTATATCATTTGTTCATTTATTCTCAGTAAGGTTTTTCCTGAACAGAGTGCCAATCCAATGCTCATTTATATACAATAGGCAATTTAGCAATATATCATGAGGAATGCCTCATCTGCATGACTTTGAACCATGGGAGAAAACTGGAGTTCCCAGAAGAAACACACCAAGCACACGGAGAACATGCAAACTCCATACACACAGACCCGAAGCAGAAATCAAACCCTTGACCCTTTTTATAGAATATAAACGCTGTAATTAAACAGCATTTTACTGGAAAAGATACTGCCAGCAATTTACTGTAATTTTACAAGCAATTTTTAAAGTGTAAATATCAATGTATAAATTTTTTTTCATAAGCTCAGTTGGCAGATTCTTCAAATTTTCTTTTATTACTTTGTCAATTTAGACTACTCAAGACATTGTTTAATGTTGTTCAAGTTTAAAAAAAGGATGAATGAAGAACTAATGAAAATGATGAAAAGAAATTCTGTATCTCTTTTAACATTTCTTTTTCTCTTTCTTCTTCTTCTGGTGTTTAGGGGCTGGTGTTGATGAACACAGACTCAGGTGACAGAATAATTCAACATAAATAAATAAATAAATAAATAAATAAATAAATGAGATTATTGAGGTTTATGTTACAGATGAAACTGCTGGTTCTTCAATGACACTTAATTTAGTCACTTGTATCTCTTACAGTACCATCAAGGCTTATAGTGTATCTGTCACGCTCACAGTTTGTACACTCACATGCACGAACACACTCTGTGGATTTACAAAGGTCTGTGAGTGTTAATCAGGCACACACCACAATGTAATCAGTACAAATTTGGTTTAATTATTCTCTAAACTAATTGCCAGTTAATGATGAAATAAATCCTACAAGCCCAATTAAGAAAGGAGTTATTTTTTAGCGCTTGCATTCAGCGACAAAGCTACAAAGCCATTAACTGTTATTTTTCTGATGGTTTATTTACTGAAGGAGAAGAAAACAGCCTTGAGGAGGGAATAAATTATCACATCATGAAGCAGCGAGATCACATGGCATGTAGTCACAGTGGAACCGCAGCCAATAAGAGCGCCCGAAGTCTAATACACTCATCTGGCACCTTGGGTTTGTGTGATGTAAGGATTTATTAATTCCTACACCACCATAATATCCAGATGTGTTTCCGTTCATCCATATAGCAAACTCAGAGAACATGAAAACTCCATGCACACAGACCCGACAGGGGAATCGAACCCAGGACCTGGAGGTGCAAGGCGACGGTGCTAACCACTAATCCCCCCTGCTGCTCCAGATGTGTTTCCTGATGTGTTTCCGGTGTTTTTTCTTGGGGGTGTTGGGGTCTGCTAACCTTTGCTTTTATATGCGGCGCGCTCATTTATTAATTATTTATTACACAATTTATTCATTTCTGACTGGACAAGGGGCGGTCATTCCATTAACAGGGGTTTCCTGTTTACACCTGGAGAAACTTCTGAACAACATCTGATTTAAGGGACAACATTACACTCATTCAGTGCGAGTCAGCTGGACTACAGGCAGCAATTGTGAAACTTTACATATTGCAATTGTCAACTCAGCAAATGAATATCCGACTTCACAAGAAATATTGCCTTCATTTGAGTCTACAAATTAATAAGCAAACTCTCTATCAACTTCACTAGGAAGTCAAGAAAATCTTTATTGCTTGGCTCTAATGTCTGACTCTAAACTCTATACAAACTATTTTTGGACCGGAGATTGAAGAAACGAAATCAGAACACACATTTTATCAGTAGTAGAACTGTTTTATAAAAGCAGTATGATACTTCTGGTCATGGGGTTGTTAAAGGAGATGCATATTATTTATTCTGTAATGATAGGCCTAGATGAATATGAAAGGCAGGCAAATATAAGATAAGTTTTCTGTTTTAAAGGGAAGTTGATGTGGGCGGGGCCATGGGGGCAGACACATTTATTAATTAAAAAAAAAAAGTTTTGATATCCAGATCCTGCAGCGTTTACATTAGCATGCACGCTGCACACGGGGATGAGAGATTAATTATAAAGTGCCAATAGTGATTTTCATAATTATATGAGTCCAACATTGTTTTTAACATTCAGCTCAGGTTTATGTCTACATTGGTGATGTGTGAATAAACAAGCTACAGGATTCTCCAAATTCACCATTTTTTTACACTCTTAGGGCTGATGAGGAATGCTGATGAAATGACCAACATGTAAAGATATTATTATTATTATTATTGTAGAAAATGTTGGAATAATTAGTTAAAATGATTAGTTAAATAAATAAATTAATTAAAATAAATAGTTATTGAGTTAATCAGTTAACATCTGAATAAATACTGTGTATACCATTTTTTGGAGTCTAAAACAAACAAACAAACTTTTTTTTTTTGGTAGAAATAATTTTGTGTGTCATTTTTTTTTTTTTATCAAAAAAAGTATCTCTGTCACCATCTACATGACTCCAGTCTGAAAAGATTTCTGCTTTTAAATGTAATATTTTAAATGTTATTAAATATAACAGTCTATATATAAGAAATTTCCCCACTGTGGGATGAATAAAAAGTATTCTATCTTACATGTTATTCCATGCTGAGAAGACTTTTATAAAATAACAATCCTTTACTTGATAGCAAGGATGTACAATAGCACTTCATTTTAGTGACTTACTTTTGATTTTCTGCCTCCATGAGCTGAGCTGCTGGAATTACTAGCAGTGAGAAAAGAAATAACTTTCTTTATGAACCACCTGTCTCTCATTTCATCACACATTAATAGGTCTGTATTATCTGGATATTTTGGTAACACTTGATGAAACACTCAAGATGTCAAGATTTTAGCTTTAACTAGTGTTAGTACACGTTGCTGACGTTTAAAGAGTTTGTTGTAATAGTTCAAAGATTAAAGCTAATAATAATCTGCTGATCTTTAATGTAATCAGTGATATTATTATTATTTCAGGTTGAAATAATATTGTCTGTCTTTTCTGTACAGCAGAACTCTCTGTCTAACTTACATTTACATTCAGACATTTGGCAGACACTCTTATCCATAGCGACTTACAAAAAGTGCTTTGAAGTTTACATCACCGGATAGATACTTACACCGGATTACTAGGTTACTAACTCAGTGCCATCAGTCAAACAACTGGGAAGAGTTTTTTTTTTCTTTTTTGCTTGAGAATTACTCCAAGTATTGAAGAAACAGATGCGTCTTAAATCGTTGTTTAAAGATCGTCAAAGACTCTGCTATACGGACATCTAGAGGAAGTTCATTCCACCACCTAGATGCCAGAACAGAAAAAAGTCTGGATGAATGTCGTCCTCGTTCCCTGAGAGATGGTGGGACGAGGCGAGCAGTGCTGGAGGATCGGAGGGAACGTGGTGCTGTCCGTGGTGTGATTAGAGCAGAGAGGTAAGTGGGTGCTAGGCCATTTTTAGCTTTGTAGGCAAGTATCAGGGTGTTGAATTTGATGTGGGCAGCCACAGGAAGCCAGTGGAGGGAGCGGAGGAGTGGTGTGGTGTGGGAGAACTTAGGAAGGTTGAAAACAAGTTGTGTTGCTGCATTCTGGATCAGTTGCAGAGGACGAATCATGGACAGAGGCAGACCTGCCAGGAGCGAGTTGCAGTAGTGCATTCTTGAATTAACAAGGAACTGAACAAGCACATGAGTAGCCTTTGAAGAAAGAAGTGGGCAGATTCTTCTGATGTTGTAAAGAAGAAATCGACAAGAGCGAGTGAGGTTAGCAATGTGTAGGAAAAATGACAGATGATTGTCCATGGTTACTCCAAGATTGCGGTCGGTGGCTGAAGGAGTGATCTGATTGTTGTCCAGGGATATCACAAGGTCTTGACCTGGGGATTCAATTCAATTCAATTCAATTTTATTTGTATAGCGCTTTTAACTATTGACATTGTCCCAAAGCAGCTTTACACAATCAAAAAAATTATTTAAGTTTGTATGGAATTTGTATGAACTATCGAACTGTCAAGTCCTCAGAGAAACAGCTGCCAACACCAGTCGGGGCCAGAACCATCTTCTAGG
>JAQMYJ010000038.1:31880318-31903793 GCA_030014305.1 Clarias laeviceps
TGTTCCCAGTGGAAAACCCCCCAAAAGTGAGCTGTACTGAACCGTGCCGTGCCGTACTATGCAGTGGAAAAGCGCCACAAGTTGTCCCTGTTGGGCCCTTTAGAGAGGCCCTTAACTGCTCAGATGTATAATGAGATAAACATGTAAGTCACTCTAGATAAGGGTGTCTGTCAAATGCCTAAATGTAAACGAATAATATTCTTACTTAATAATCACTTACTAAGAAGAATTAAAAAAAAAATACAAAAGTATTTAAAGAGAACAGCACTGATAATATCCTGAAGGAGTAAATCTTGGTGAAGAAACCAGACACAGTACTGTAATACAGATAAGGAACTGAGACCGGCAGAGGTGATGTATGTGTCAATCCCGAGTGACACCAATAATTAAAGGAAGAAAGAGAAAATGCCTGCGAACTCAAAAGGTAGCATGGATGGTGTAAAACCATAGTTATCCCAGTGGTATTAGGAGCACTCGGGTTTTGACCCCTTTAAGATGATTTCAACAGACTTGTGGATTGACAACACTGATCCCAGGCCAGAAGAATGAAATCCAGTAATGATAACTATACTTCCCTCAGCTACAGCATACACTGACACTTCTGTCCTCTGTGATAGAAGCTTAACTTTAAACCTATGTGTGGATTTCTGAGTCAACAACAAAACACTCATGTTTCTGTTTCAGTTTCAGTTTCATTTGCTCTGGAACCTGATTTAATCTGATTTTGAAATTGAAAAATTATTAGTTTTTTGTTTATATGGTTCCATATTTGTATTCTTCTATTGTATCTGTACATTCTATTACACACTCATAAAAAATATATTTTAGTATCTTAAATACAGGTAAATGTTGCTAATATATTTATCATAAATAATTATACATCAAATATAAATTTCCAGGTTGTTTTAAACACTTTTACTCATTTCCAGCTTCATTTTTTCCCTCTTATTCTCTCACAAATCATTTAGTCTGTTTTTAGAAATTAAAGCTTAACCTTGTAAAAATTATGCAGGTTTGATCATCTTATCTTCGATTTTATCCTTTCCGTTACATTCTGTTCTTTTTTAACTTTTAACTTTTACTGCTGTGCTTACATTACTCTTTTATAAAATTGGATTTCTTCTTATTAAATCCGTTTTACTACTTGATTATACAGCACCATCATAAACCATGCCATAATAACGCATTATAAACCACAGCATTGTGTATCGAGTGTTCTGTTTTTCCATAAATCCCCCTGAACATTTTACAACGTCTATATCTCTTTAAATAAGCTTACAGTATGTGTACTGCAAAGTTTGTTTAAACTCCTTTTAAAATAGTTTTTTAATGAACTATCTGCAGAAATTAGAGCCAGGACTTAATGTCTATATTATTAAAAGAAGATGGAAGAGCAGAAGGTCAGTAATTACTCTACTGTAATGAGATCTCTCTTATCTCCTGATTTATCCGATAGCAGCGTGTTTACTGAAGGACCCGACACATGTTAATGGATTTTTTACAGACTGAACTTCCCTGGGAACCAGGCGGGGAATTCTAGGGCAAGAAAACCAGAAGCCAGATTTTTATGTGGCTAAATTAATTAGCACTCTTCAACACTTATGCTAATTAAAGTATGGAAATGAAACTGCCTTGGGAAATGAAATGTTAGAAAATTTACAACCCTTTATGCATAGATTTTCAACCTTGGGGTCACCTGAAATGTGTACTGTAGGATTTTTTTTTAGGGTTTAAATTTTTTTTTTACCTACCCTTATTTATAATGAAGTATGGTTTATGAAAATTATCAAATAAAGAAAAGTTTAGGAATTTAATGAAATATTAGAGAAAATCACTGTAAATAATAATTATACCAGTAATGCCCTGTAATGACTGCTGTGATTTCTTTACAGTACTCTACTGTCAATGCACACCATGTTTCCACACAGGAACTTACAGTAGATTTCCAGTATAGAATTGCAACACATCATGGGATTTGATTGGTTTGATACCTGTGTTGTTGCTTGAGAAGTTACAAACAATGCGAAATCCTTTAGTTAAGGAACTCTTGACATCACTCCATGCAAAGCGAACATAAAGTGTTAGACTCACATCCATCATCAGATCTGTGTAAATGCAACTGAAGGACAGTTATTGCTATTATTAGCTGTTCGACTAGACAGCCACCAGACACTGCTTTGAGTCTTTTGGAAAATGTTTCTGAAATGCTTGGTATGATAATTGCTCTACAAGATGTCAATAGTTTCAGAGCAGTCAAACACCATGACACACCTGTCTCTGGCCAGCCTGACTCAGAAAAAAGCCATTCTTGTGAAATATGGCATTATGAAATAAATCTGCCTTTAGAAAAACAGTATTAGGAAATAAATTCATGATTAAATAAAAAGCCTGTGTAATAATCTCTGTGTTGCGAAACTAATCAGGATAAAATAGTATTTCAATAAGCAATAGAGCATAAGAAAATATAATAATAATAATAATAATAATAATAATAATAATAAACTAAAATGTTAAAGTGTGTGTGATTACTTCACAATATCATGTTCATATAAATGTGTCTGCATTTTTTAAATTTAATTATTTATTTCATAATGCCTTATTTATTTATGTAACTTAAATAAATGTAACGTTTTTGGAGCTCCTTATGCATGACCTGCAGTTTACTGTAGTTTACTTCACACTCCATATAAGACTGCATGAATCCCATCATGTACACCGTACTGGGTTTTCATTCCATCCTTGAAATTTTCAAGAACTTTTCCAGGACATTTTGCTGTTACAGACAAGTTATCGCCCCATACGTCTGGAAATTTTATTTGTATATTTATTTACCCTGCTTGCTACTATCTTTATTTCTCTCCCATCCACAGAAGGGTTGGTGATTTAAAAGATGTGTAGTCTGCTTACTGATGAACCTTATTTTTAAAGTGGAGAAAAGCTTGTGGTCTCCTTAATAAAGCTTGCATTTATAATAAAGTGAAAGAAGTATTAAAGAAGTATTAAATATACCCTGTGAAGTATTGGAAAAAATCTAATTAAATATTGACTACACATTTGCTTTTGCAACTCAGAGAGAAAACACAACTTTATTTGCTTGTTTGTTTTCACTGTGATCATTTAAATGCTTTTTGGAAGATTTGCAAATCTTTATTAATCTAAAAGTACAGATAAATGTATTTTATGTAATTTAGTATTTTGAGTTTCACGGGTTGACTAGAAACATGTCCCGTGTAAAGTTCCACATCCACAAATTTAATCAGTTTGCCAAAACCTGTTTTCATCAATTTGCTTTTGAAATGAAACAATACAGCACCTCTGCACCTTGATTGAATTGATTAAATATTCCAAAAGAAGCAGATTTAATTTGAACTTTTTGTTTTTATCATCAATATCTTTTGATTGGATATACAGTACATGTTGTTTTATCTATTGCTACCTATTTGTTGTAAATAAAGTAATTTAATAAATAAACAGTTGATGGAAAGAAGAAATAGAAGTGTTGTGCTCATTGTTGTCTAATGAAGACAGCGTGAGAACAGACTGCACATGCGCAAACCTTCTAAACTCTGTACATTCACAACCTCTAGATCCTTAAAATCCCTGTTGTTTTTCAGACAAGACAACAGCAGTGAAACCGACACATTGTCATATTAATCAGAGCCTTTAAAAATAATAATTTTTATCATAATAATCATATCTCAAATTATACAATTAGATAAAATTCTATTTTGATATCAGACTAAGAGATCACTTTTAGTTCACCATCATGACTGATCATAGAAAAATTCAATTCAATTCAATTTGATTTATATAGCACTTTTAACAACGGTCATTGTCTCAAAGCAGCTTCACAAAATTTATGGAAGTGTGTATGAGTGAGAAAAAATGTGTTTAGATAATAATGAGGTTGTGTAATTGTCCCTGATTATCAAGCCGAGGGTGTCGGCGATGATGGCAAGGAAAAACTTCCTGAGATGGCAATAGGAGGAAACCTTGAGAGGAACCAAACTCTACAGGGAACCCATCCTCATCTGGGTGATAACGGAAAACAGGAATTATATAACGACATCATGTGTGTTAGGCTGCTGGAAGTTCAGTATAACAGAAGTTGTCCAAGTTATCATGGAGTCCAGTTCAGCACACGGACAAGTCAGAAGGTGCAGAGGACAGAGGGGGGTCTGGATCACTGGGAGCTCAGGAGCAGCATGTGTAGATCCAAACCATCATGAAGCAGAATCCAGCTGGAGGTGGTCCTTCTCTGGATGCCTCAAGATCCTCGCAGGGTTGGCCTGGGTCTACAGGAGCTGACACAATCTCCGGATGCCTCGGGACGGGTAGAAAAAGAAAGGAAGAACAGGTGGAAAAGATTTAGCGTAGATGCCGTTTAGAATATTAGCATCACCAGATAGGAGTGTGCGTTTAGATGTACTGGAGTATGAGGTTATGGAATGAATTATGTGTATGCCTGGTTAAAGAGATGTGTCTTGAGTCTAATTTTAAACTAGCAGACTGTGTCTGAGCCCCGATCACTGTCTGGAAGGCTATTCCAAAGCTTAGGAGCTAAATTTGAGAAAGCTCTACCCCCTTTTGTAGTTTTTGAAATTCTGGGAACTTCCAGTTTTTTTTGCAATCAAGAACAATAACAACAACAACAAGAACAATAATTTTTATTATTATTATAAATTTTTTTTACTTTATTTCCCCCCCCCAATTTTTGCCCTAATTTTGTCATGTCCAATTCCTCCCAGTCACTAGGGGCTCCCACATTAAGCTCATACCGCCACTCAGTAGGGAGGGCCGTATACCGCCCACGTGTTTCCTCCGACCCACATTTTTTTCGAACTGCTTGCTCACGCACCGTTGGGGGCTTCGTAACACACTCCTTCCGCTTACGCGAGCTCACAGAAGCCCCTGATTCGCTTGCAGAGCCATCGTTAATGTGGGAGCGCGATGTACCTCTCATCCCTCCCCCCTGAGAGAGCTCGGCCAATCAGCTCTCTCTGTGCCTCCAGCTGTGAGAGGCAACAGCATCACCAGCGATCTCCGGATGATAGGGCGAGCGCTTTACCACTGCGCCACTCGGAGGCCTGCAACTATTTTTTTTAAAGGTTTGGTAATAAACTGTTTGCCGTTAATATGCATTTTACAAAAACAACAACCAACCAAACAAAACAAAAAAACTTTGTTCTTAGTATATTGACAAATACACTGCCTGGCCACAAAGTTCATCTTTGGATTTGGATAAGCAATGAGTCCAGACTGAGCCTATTCCAGAGTGATGGGCGTGTCAGAGTAAGAAGGGAAGCGCATGAAGTGATGCTCCCATCATGCATAGTGTCCACTGTACAAGCCTCTGGAGACAGTGTTATGATCTGGGGTTGCTTTAGTTACTCAGGTCGAGACTCAGCAACGTTATGTGGCAATAAAATGAAGTCAGCTGACCACCTGAATGTACTGAATGACCAGAGTATCACATCTAGGGAGTTTTTCCTTCCCTGATGGCATATTCCAGGAGTGTGAAAGGGCGGTTCTGGGAGCACGAGGAAACATTTTCAGACGTGAACTGGACCTTAACCTCAGTGAAAGTCTTTGGGATGTGGTGGAGAGGACTTTATGGAGCACTTCGACCTCTTCTGTCATAAATACAAGATCAAGTTACAATAAAAAATGATTACTAATTTGATATAAATTAATGTTGTTTTTTAAGTTTGCTGAAACACAATCACGCCAAAAATGTGCACTGAATCGAGGCTTTATGTGGTTCAACAAAATATTAGAGTGCCTAAGCCCTTAATAAAAAATTTAATGAACATTAAATGGTTAATGTCGTTCATGAGAAAAGATGTCATATAGTCTCGTATTGTTTTGGAGTATTTTGGCATAGAGGAAGCATCAGTAAAGCCGTCTCCAATGCCAACAGATGGGATGCAAGGATCAGTAAACACGCACACACACACACACACACACACACACATTTCTATTTGTTAGTTACCCCGTCATCCATCTCAAACACAGATTGGTGATATCATCTGTTGCATTATTTCACTTTTCATAAAAGAAAGAAAAAGTAAATCCAGATGCATTTGTAAGAGTTTGCATAAGCAAGCACGCGGAACATTAAATATTAGCTTTGGAGGGTAGGTTAGTTAGTAATTAAAGACTAATTAGAATTTCTTTATAGTATTTATTCAGATTTCTAGACAGCACAGTGAATTCATCTTAAAGTAATCTGTATTATATAAATTCATCGACTTACAAATTAATGTGCATCTAAAAATAGTACATATAAAACATTATGATTAAAATAATATGTAATTTTGTAATCAATTATTATTATTATTATTATTATTATTATTATAGGAACATGCAAACTCACACACGCAGATCTGTGGTGGGACTTGAACCCTCCACCCAGGCCACAGTGTTAACCACTACAGCACCAGGACAGTTGCAGTATTACAGAACTAATGCGTTTGTGCATCTTCAATCATGGAAGCTAGATCACATGTCCAGTATACATTGTCTTGTCCATGAAGTGTGCATCCCAGGACGTCACTGGACTTACAAACAAATTGAACTTATGAATGAGCTTTCAGAATGGAACTTGTTCATATGTTGAGTACTTACTGTATAAAGTATACTGTATGGTTTGAATCTGACATCGCAATGCATACTTGAACTTATAGTAACTTATTTACAATAATACAGGTCTGAAGCATAGTATACAAATGTTTTCCACAGACTACCCGGATATTTCTCAAAGCTCCTGGGAATAAATTAGTTTGTATCTAATGTTAACAGTGTGCTACAACATTTTGGCCAAAAACAAGAGGAGTAAACCTATCAAAGTCTATTGAAAATTAAATTAATTGTGTACAGAATTAAATATATGCAGAATATTCATTAGTGGAAAAACAGATCAAAAGACAGTTAATTTTTGCCATTCAAACAGCTGTAATGTCTCAAAAGTGTTGTTTTTGTTGTGTGTTTGTGTGAGTGATGATCTCAAAAGTTTTTTTGCTCCAAATAAATATTAAATGAATGTCAAAATTCCCCTGTAGACATGAACTTTAACTCAACCCTCATTACCATAACCCGTGCAATAATAAATAATAACAAATGGAAAAGACTATTGCAAAAAAAAGAGAGAGAGAAAAGAAAATAGCTAGCCCCTTCTTGGTATCATTATAATCAAATGGTAATGCCAAGAACCCTGCAGTGCGGAGTCTCTCTCTCACTCTCTCACTCTCTCTCTCTCTCTCTTTCTCTCTCAACAGTTTCAAACAATACTTCCTTATTGTCGGGCAGCAATTCACCAACTTTGCTGGAGGCTACTCATAAAAAAAAATACATATAAACGGTTATGTACAAACTTAATTACCTAAACAACTTTCTCATTAATTCAATATTATAATCATCAGGTTGAGTATAATAGCCTCAGATGGACAACATGACATTGTAAAAAAAAATAATAATAATGAAACTCAGCTCAAATAACTCAAGGAATAAAAAATGAAATAAATATGTTAGGTTGGCTTGGGGGCGGGGTCAGTGTTTGTGCCTAATTTGCATACTCACATTTTATCAACAGCAGTGCTGGGAAAGTTCCTTGTATCCAGATGATTTTTCAGTATTTTTGAGACAATTTGGTGTAGACATGGTCACTGCAGACAGTGTGATGGCTCGTGTTGGATTCCACAACACGTACAAGACTGGGTGCAGTGTGAACTCACTGAAGAACAGGAATTCTTCAAAGATTTCACTTTCCCTCCTGACCACGGTAAGAATTCCTCTGCAGCACCTCATCCAGTTTTCATTACTTCTCCGCCTAAAGGTAAGGATAATTGCTTGACCTGCTGACTCTAATGACATCGTCATTCTGCAATCTGTGGACTTTGCAGAAAGTTTAATTATTCAAAATGCTGAATGATTCCTGACTCCTGTGCTTTCCAGTTGAAGTGCTGGTTACTTTAAAGGCCTGGCTCCATTCCTGACCATCCGCTATGCTGGATTTGTGAGCCATTTTGTCATCCTGATGTCCTGTCTCCATCTCTAGGTTTCTCATAGGACGTCACTCTTTCTCCAGGCTTAGGGGTGGACATCGCTACATCTCTGGGCTTCACAGAGGGCATCACTTCACCTGGAGTCTTGCTAAGGGCGTCACTTTACCTCCAGGCTTTACCGAGGGCATCATTCAGCCTCCCGGCTTCACCGAGGATATCACCCCGCCTCTGGGTTTCACTGTGGGCTTTGCTCGTCCCATATGGCCAACTTTGAAAGTCATTGCTCCTTTTAAACATTGTCAGCCAGCATACTGTTTAGGTGTCCAGGGTCTTCTACTGGTCCCAGTTGAGGTGCTTCTCGAGTCATGCCCTAAAGCTACTGTATATCCAGAACGCAGGATCCAACAGCAGTGTTGTAATTGCAATACATTTTTAAAAGCCTGTTGAGCTCTTCTTCAGGGGACATTAAAGAAGAATCTGAATGAAGGGGCAGAATGAACAGAAGTAGTGATAACAGATGTTGACATATCTATACATTTATGTATAGACATGTTAATTCCTTCATTGCACAATATACTGTTTTAGCATTTAAGTCACTTTGACTTTAATTCAAAGCAGCAAGCAATGAGTCATATCACACACACACACACACACACACACACAACGCACCACAGCACAACACACTACTATTTGTAGTTGGAGAGACCAACCATTAAAATGCACTTTTAGTGCTTCTTCATTTACCAGAACAGTAATTATTCATTCTGTTATTGATATCATGAGTACAATTCTGAATACTGATACAGAAATGAATAAATTACTTAGTGTTAATAAATAGGGTAAGCTACAAAATATTCAATTTAAGTTTATATTCCTCTGATTTAAATAGAGACCACTAGAAGTGCACATGTCTGTGTATTCATGCATTTAGTCCACCCAGCTCGATTTTTATAACCATAGCAAATTAATTTTAATAAAACTGATGTGCATTAGCTAGATACAAAGGCTTGTTTCAGTTCAGTTCAGGTCAAAGTGGAACTTTTAATTGTGCAGAATAACATTTTAAACTCCCTATTAAAAACTCCCTTTATCATAAAATTGGATATCATCAAGGCAGAAAGTTTTCTCAGTATGCCAAAGATGTGAACGGACTGCCTGCTTCACGTATGAAACGCCGGCCTCCCAGGAACTTCTTTAATGGCCTAAACATGTAGAAATGGCTTGGAGTGAGGTCAGAATGATTGTGTGTACAGTTCCCACAGACAGCTGCCTCCCATCTGGATGTTATTGACAAGCTATCTGTCGATTTTCAAGGATCAGGCGTTCACTAAATATTCACGGAAACGACTGCAGTGGGCTCTGAGCTATCTCGTCCGGGAACGTCATTCACATGCATGACCTTCTTTAAAATTTTAACATATGTACAATTCTAATGGTTTACTGCGGCTAAGAGTCTCATCACTGTGCTGTGCTTGAAGTCTTCTGTAAATGTCAATCACTTTTATGCCTTCATTCAACAGAAATTTCATTGCAAGTCCAGGTTTGACTTGAACGCTCCTTGTAAGTAAAGTATTTTCATTTAATATATTTTCATTTGATAGCAGCTGCAGGTCATCCAGCGAATGTTATTGCGTCGTCTATAGATGTTTTTTCCTCATCTAGGCACGGTTTGCTGCTACCAATGAGTTTACAATAGTTTTATCTAGTTACTTTTATTATGAGGCAGAAATATGTAGAGATGGCTGTCAATCTGTTCATTAGCATTATGGTTTATGCTAGACTTACATCATCACATGCCTAGTCAGGAGACATAGAGGACTTTTTTTCGTCTTAAATGTTAGAATGATAAAATAAACACATGCTAAAGAAATTAAAGCTAAACAGTGTGAATGTTTGGTTCAAGGTGTGCTGAGTCTGATCACATGGAATACACTTTATTGACCCTTCTTAATGTCAGATCTTAACAAATTATCGCAACCCAGAGTGCACAGAAAGCAGTGCTGCATAAAAGCCCTTCCTGAACAAATGAAGAACAATATTTTATCTGCATTTTACCCGAGATTGCTTTAATAAGCCATAAGGGCTGCTAGGTTTTGTAATATTTGAAGCATAGCCCTGGTATGTAATGGAAAGTGGATAAGTTATTAAATATCAGCGATGAAGTGCTAGCTAGTGGGCTACAGACGGTCATTTAATAGACCGTTTTATTCACAGCTGTGCAGATTGGCTTCACTCCTGATACTTATTTTTACTCCCACCAACTGAGAGAGAAATGTACTGAAACTTTACATTGCACAATAACTGGACAGAATAAGTACGGGAAGTAAATGTTTTGCCAGCAGGGAAATGTTTAAAGAATTGTGAGATGCACCAAAGCAATTGAGCAAAACTTTTTAAAGCCTACTGAGAAGGACCCTGACAATATCTAATTATAGAAATTGATTTGTTGTTCAAAAATGATTGGGTAATTGTGGTTAATTAATTTTTTTTTTTTTACATATATTTGGAAATGTATATGTTCTGTATGTTTTAAGTAATCTTAAAAATCTTCTTAATCATTTTGCCTGAGATGGCTCACACAACGACAAAGCAATTATACAGTATAGAATTAAAAGTAGAACTAACTCAGGGTATCACAGACAAACTAGTTTTACTCAAGTTTTCCCTCTCCGGTTCTGAAAAACTAGTCCAATGTGAAAGTTACAAACCGTGCAGTTCCACAAATGACCACACGTTGACTCTAAAAATGAGTCAATTCCCATAGCACCCCATGTTAAAATGTCCATATTTACAACAGAAATAAACATGTTTGCATCGTGGTTTTGGTCTCCAGAGATAGATTTCACAGTTGTGACAATTGTGGGTGGATTTTATGTAACTCATCAATTAAAATTATATAAAGGCATAAGTTTGCCTAATTATGGGGCGATTTGGGCAATTTGAGCGACAGCTGCATTGCAGGTGTCGAATCACTAGCTATCTGCTATGCATCACTTTAGCCAATTAGCTACCTGGAATAATCATAGTTTAACTTACTACAATAAACGTAGGCATTGACGCGAGAAGGCGTGTTGGAGTTTAATCAAGTGTGAAGTAACTGTAGTATATAAATTAACGTTAGCCACCTTAAAGCTAAGCTAAGATTAAGTCAGTTTTGTAGGCGGTTCCTACCAATAGACAAGCTCTGTTCACTCCGTCCATTTGCCCATTCATAGATTAACCTGGGATTGGATGGAGTCAGTTTCTAGCAGGATGGAGATGACCAGAGCTCTCACAGTTGAGCTTTAAAACTGCTCTTCAAAAATGTTTGAAGTCACAGAGGGTTTGACCTTTAGGGTTTCACAAAATGACCAGAACAACTGATTTTAGTTATAAATCAGGAAATAGTTGATTATGCACTCCAGTTATTAGAATGATGTTCAAGTGTATTTTCTTTTCTACAAAAGTAATGAGAACTGACATGGAGTGGATGTTTATAGACGGGGTTTTGAAAAGTGCAAGTCTGGTCTGAGACATGAGGCAAATCAACTGAGAAACTGAAAAAAAGCTTTTAATTGGATAAAAATGTAATTTTTGGATTGGATAGAATAAAATATAATTTATTTTAATAAGATAAATTAGATAAAATATAAAATATATATATTTTTAAATGGATAAAATATAAGTTTCTCTTCTTTTTTTCTGTCCTGATGGTTATGGTTACAAAAACATGGCTTAAAATCAAAATGGCGCTTCATCGATTTATTCACATTTGTGCTTCGTTCAAGAGCTGTCAGACTGAAAGTGAATATCTTATGATCCTAATTTAATTTGTCCTTCCTTGGCTTCACTTACAGAAAAAAATTTCAGTTAATTAATTCATTTATCATTTATATCATTTATCCTGTGTAGGGTCGCGGGGGGGCCTGGAGCCTGTACCAGGAGACTTTAGGCACCCTGTACAGGTTGCCAATCCATCGCAGGACACACACACACACACACACACACACACACACACACACAGAGACTATGAGCAATTTTGGAATGGCAATTACACCAACCTGCATGTCTTTGGACTGAGGAGGAAACTGGAGAACCCGAATGAAACCCATCAAGAATGGGGAGAACATCCAAACTCCATGCACACAGACCCCAAGGTGGGACTCAAAACCACGATTCTGGAGGTGCGAGGTTACAGTGCTAACCACTATGCCACAATGCCACCCAGCTTTAAGTTCATTCATTATTTAGTTAATTAATGCAATTGGTTTTCAACTTAGGCATTTAAGATCATCCAATTTTTCTGGTGCAACTACACAACAAAACAAAACAAAATATATTTTTTTTACTTTAAAATGACTATTTTATTTTTAGTGTTATGTTTCTGTATTGAAAAGAGCATAAGCTCATGATCAGATTCCTAAATAACTGAGACACGCCTCTGTTGAAGCACGATGTCTGAATATTGTTTAAGTGTTCCCGTGGACATCTCTTTCATTCTTTATTTCTCCTTTAGCTTCACGTTACAGGACGTTCATTAAGATGAAAAATCTTGAGGTATAAAACAGAATGTTTTCTAAGTTTACATTTTGTCCTACACAAAAGCTGTTCAATGTTTAATTTGGTTTCAGGCTGGCACTAATGAATTCTCAGGCTCCCGGCTTTTCAGAATAAATGCAGCATTCTGTGTGAAATTCCTGCTACCGCAGCGAGACAATGGTCTGAATGGATGTTTAAAATGTTCTCCACGTGTGTAATGTTGCATTCTGCTGTTACAAATGAAGCTCCACCATCTGCACTCCGCCCAGAACCTTTCTTCATTTCTTGTCTGGTGTGTGTGTATGTGTGTGTGTATTGATTGTGTGTGTTATGAGGATTGTGTTAGCATTCAAGCTGCAAATACAAACTCTGATGTCTCAGCGCTTTGCTTTAATGGTGCCTGCAGCGATTAAAACCAGACGCTCACGGCTCTGACGTTCTGGTGGGAAAGAAATATAATGCTTTGTAAATCCTTGAAAATATCCTTATATTGTTTCTGCAGTGTACACATAATTAATTAATTATTGGCACCCTTCCAAAGAACAACCAAATTAATTATTGAATTAAATAAACATTTTAGAAAAAATATTAAAATGTTAAAAATTGGTACAACAGTATTTAAAACTGAACCACTATTAAAAATCATAAACAGTGTTTATGGCAACCATTTATTTAAATTAAAATACAATTAAAATACATATGTACCTTAATAAGGACATAATTACTTGGCTTCCGATATCGCATTAAGACGGACGTTCAAAGCTAACTGGGATTTGTGCTGAAATTTCTGGTGAATGAATGAACATTACAGGAACTGGGCTGGGCGTTAAGCCATTTCCACATGTTTGGGGCATTGAAGGAGGTCCTGGGAGGCCGGCGTTTCAGACCTGAAGCAAAACCAGAGAAAACGTTCTACCTTGATGGTGTCCAAGCGCTAATGTAACACTGGGATAAGTACATTAGTGTAGCAGGGGATTATATAGAGACATAAAGAAAGTTTTTACTCTCTAACTGTGTTCTGTTATTCTGCATTAATAAAGTGGATGAGATGTACAGCACATGTTTTTTAAAAAACAACTACACACTTAAACTACAAAAACACTAAATGAAGCCATTTATCTGCTCTTTTACTGTTATCAGTTACACTAAAACAACTCCACAACAGCAACAAAAAAGCCACCAGGAGCAAAATCACAACCAGGAAGAAACTAAAGAACTCCTGAAGGTCTTTACAGGAAGTAAAAAGCAAATTTTCTATTATTTTAATCTTTGTTTTATATTCTAATTGTTATAAACCGGTTGCACGCACATTTAATGATGTGTAGCGAGGATCAGTTCTGTGCTCAGCTCCCCCTGCTGGTAGACTGGGTAACAAATAAATATCTAACAGTTATCAGTATCAACTTTCTCACTCTCTCTCTGTCTGAAGTTGAAGTTTTATATATTTTCATTGATTTATGCTTGTGTATGATTAATTAATGTGTACAACTCCTCCTCCAGGAATTACCTTTCCAGGGTTACAGGTATCAATTATGCGATAACCAAGAAAATTCCCTCTTTTTATGTTTCTTTTTCCAAAACTTTAGTTCAATCCAGTAAACTAACATCTAAGCTAATGCTTTAGTACAAGACTCGTCTCTTCTCTATTTGTACAGAGTGTCTGACTTGGTGCAGAAAAAAAAAAGCATTTAATCTTCTTTGAACGATGTTAATTATTGTAAACACTGAGTACAAAACATTTGAATAATTACTTGAGTGAAAAATTAATGCCTTGTGTGTCCTGAAACAACATCGGCATAAAACATTTATTACACATCACTACTGCTTGTAATGTAAATTAAATAATTTTAAATTTAGAGCCGTGTAAGGCGTCTTCCCAAGACTGCAACGACTCAATCATGAAAAATCGGATTAGTGAATGGTTAGCTACATAAATATTGGCACCCTAAAAACAAATACCTCATGAAGCATCAACAAATAGAGACAACCAGGGAGTCATTTTAAATCCTTTACTACTTGTACATTACTGTTCAGTTTTAAATTGAATTATATGAAGTAGATTTTTGGTATGGGATTTGTGCCAAAAGAAATTTAACCAAAAAAGAAATAAAAGAATGCACAAAAATAAATAAATATAAAGTGAATAAAAATATTTTAAACAAAAAAGACCATAAAATTAAAACTCACAGCAATATTACACAATATAATTGCAATTAGTTTAAATTTTCTCCACTTTTCTTTCACTGATCAGTTTTTTCATCTTTCATTTCGTCAATGTTGCTATTAATTTTTTCAGATTCGATGTTCACTTCTTTTAGTTCAGTTATGTTTTTTCAGTTTTAGTTTTTGCAGGGGTCTTACAGAGCTGCTTCCTCATTACCCAGCTGCTATTGGGCGGGCCTTTTTTTTTTGGCAAGGTCCATTTTTATTATACTTATTAACCAGTTGTTTATCTACGCATAGAATAAAATTTTTTTTACGTACCATTACGCAAAATCTCGATAGTTTGGCTATTATCACTTCTATTTTCTTAATTGAGGAAGCGTGTATTGGTGTAGGCTTAACGGTACATGAGCTAAATTACATTCATGGTGCAAAATCTGGGTTGATACTGGGTGGAGACATCTTTATATAATGTCATGTAATTTAATGTGCCAGAAATGGGCAGAATATGGACAGATGTATGGTATATTATGTGTCTGCATGGAATCACACAGAAAGCAAAATGAATATTCATACCCTGGGAGCATGCACGGAGCATATGCTTAACACGCCACCACGCGCAGACTGACCGGAGTAAACACAGCGATGATTCACTCTGTTTACAATCTGCACAACAACACAGACTTTACTTTAATATAGAAATACATAGATTATGAGACATAGTTTATGATCTATACATAGAACAAAAAATGTTTTATGTACATTTACAGGGAATCTCAATAGTTAAGCTCAGTGTTTAAGAGAAGAAGTGTGTTTCAGCTAACACAAACTAAATGACTTCCATTCTGGAAAATGATTTACTGCTATGAGAAGGAATTGTAAACACATTGTTAAACTGCTCTCCACTTTCTCTCAGTGGCTGACTGTACAGCACTTTCACTTCAAAACACTAAAAAGATATTGATACGGTGAACTGGAACAAATCAGCAAATACACATCAACATAATGAGACATGATAAAGTGTGATGAAGTGAGATGTAGTAGTGCAATAATTTACAGCATAGTGTCTCAGTATAGCATCTGTAAGTGTAGCATATTATTGGTAAAGAATTAATAATGCTGGATTAAAAACAGTAAATAGTATATGTAGTATTAATAGTAGTATAATTTAGTAAATAAAAAAATGTATATCCATAGTGAGAAGTGAATTGTAAACATAATAATAATAATAATAATAATAGCATAACATGTCCGTTACGCGGTGCAGGTTTGGGAGCCGCACTACGAGATGCAATAATGTTTTGCAGGGCTTCTGAGAGGGTCAGTGAAATAGGAGGATGTGAGAGTGCTTATGACACACACGGGAAGACCTTCCCATTTGGAGATGGAGTGAGTTTATTAGTTGAAAAATACAAAAGAAACTAAAGGAAACTGGAAACAGAAAACAAACAGAGCTCTGCTGTTTCCTTGAGACTGGACGAGGCTCTGAATACTAAATATAAACTCTCTTTCATTCTCACTAGAAGAGTTGACCCTTTCTACTGTTATTTACAGTATTATTTACAGTATGTGTTTTTAACTTTAACTTAGACTGAATGCACACACCAATCGCACTGCGTGACACTCGGTCTCTCTCTCTCTACGCCACTGGCTGCTTGTGTAGACCAGGGTTGGGACTTTGCCTTTGGAATTGTTCTTGTTCTTGTGCTTTGTCTTTGACTTTTTCTGTAGGCCTTTTACCAGCTAATGATCGCATGAGGCCTGCTGGTTTCTAGGGCCTTAAATAAATGCGCCCGCAGGTGCACCGCATTCTCGCCGATTCCTCTTATGGTGCCACCTGGCAACCGCATGTCTGGGTGACTGCAGATCTGCCTGTTCAGGACTCCACCTTCCTCCCTCTGTTAGTGTTCTGAACATAGCATAGTGTCAACTTGCTGCTCTGCCCCTCACAAGATGCTTGTCATTACTGTAATCCACCTCCCCCCCTTTTTCATGCTATCCCATGGAGGCTGTGCAGGAGAGATAAAGTGTGAGGTATGCTCTGGGTTTTACTGGGCCATGGATGTGTGTTTGTGGAGCTGGACAGGCTCTGGGGAGGGCAGCCCTGAGCCTTTCCCTTGAAGAACACTTCAAGCACCATCGCAGTAGCCCTGAGGGGCAGTTAGAAGGGGTACTGGGGCAGCAGGCACTGGGCCCTTTAGATATCTTTGGGTGTACTGAGACCCCCAGTTCAAGACAGATCGGGTTGGGCAGTTGATGTGGGGCTGATCGCGGAGCTGCCTGTTCAGAAATTGGCAAAGTAGCTGCCGGCAGATCTACCTGTTCAGAACAGAATAGAGTATCACCCTGCGTCTCTGCCCCTCGCGAGACCTGCACAATATCTATCATATAATATCTATATTTGTCCACATTCTGCATATTTCATAAATAGATTATGGTTCATGTACACTGATACACATCTAATAAGGATCAGCAATTATAGCCTAACTATCCAAATAACTGTACTTAAAACTTTTTGTTCTATAATAAACCCTTAAAATATAAACAACTGGTTGATAAATATAAAATACTTTTAACCAGATAAAATGGAGCTTGGCAGTAAACGCTTCATGAGAATGTAGTGGAGATTTAAACAGCTGGCCACTGAAAATACAATCCTGTAACTCACACCTCCACGCGAGATTAATGACATAAACTGAAACTGAAAAAATTTATGAAAAAAACTTAAACAATGACCCTGAAAAAAAATCTGCCATAAAATTTATTAAATAGAAGAGAAAAAAACTGAATCAGTGGAAGAAAAGTGGAGAACACTGAAACTGCAATTCTCTTATATGGTATTATTGAAAGTTTTGTTTTTAGGGACTTTAAATTTTTTTGTGATAGTCTGCAAAGTGCTTAATGATACAATTTAGAAATTGGTTGTTCCTATAACATCCTGATCATCTGTCATCATCTGCACCTGTTTCTCAGTGGGTCAGGACTTAAGTTAGTTGCTTTTTACGCTTGAATGCTTCATACTGTAGGTCCGTGTGTGGTTTAACAAACAAAAAACATTCCTCTGAAACTGCTCAGGTACAGGACTGAAAATAAATTGTGTTCATGTAACCACGTTCAGTTACATTGAGGCCGGTGTACAGTGGACATTTAAACTAAACGAATTCAGCAATTTTGTAAGAAATTTGCCTCCACATACAAAGCATTTTCGGCTTAGACAAACGCGGCTAAGTTGTTTGCATCATGGGAAAGTCAATTGATTTAGTGAAGACATAGCACCATGGGTCCTAAGAAGGTTAGCAAGAAGAAAATCGAGCCGCTTTCAATTTGGTTTTTAAAGCAGCCGGTGCCAAGATGAATCATAAATTAAGGTTAAGTGAGGTTTAATGTCTATTTATTTAAATTTTACTTCATTTACGACTTTTCTAAACATTTTAATTGTTTTTATATGGAAAATATGATTATAGAAATTGGTAATATTGGTTATATATTTGGGCCGCTGGAACGGATTATCTGCATTTACATTATGTCCTATGGGACAATGAGTTTCACAATAAGAAATTTCACCTTAAGAACTCGCCTCCGGAACGGATTAAATTCATCATACGGCGCCAGTGTATGATGTAATACAAAAAACAAAGCCTAATATAATAAAGCATGAGAATTTTTTTAATTCATCTATAGGAGTCTAGTATTGTATCATTTAGTGTATCAATGCCTGAATAGTTCTGGTTGTGATTATCACATTAACCACTGATTTAATTTAACACAATGCCGTCCATTCACCAGCACATGGAATAGTACTTGATCCAGCTTGTCTACTATTTTTATTTTAATGAAGGCATTAGACACTCGGGCCATGACATAATAATCATAATGTGGGTGCTGTGTTGGATTTAATATATAAAAATTTTCTAATAGAAAATACCATTTTCCTCATGTCAATATGTTCATTGGTTGCTACACTTTAATATAATTTAGTAATTAATTATAATTATCCATTCAGATAATGTTAAACAATAAATAATAATAAATAATAATCTGAAACATTTAATCAAATGATCTTAAATCTTGACCTCACACTCTTAACCCAAGTCTGAATACGGCCCTGAGAATCCAGGCGCTGTTTTATGGACGGCGGTGAAATTTCTGATAATTTGTCAGTTTCTAAACCGCGGGATGATTTTTCTCTCTCATGGCCTCGACTCTGAGAGGGTTATTAGAATAGAGAGCAGTACACGAGAGAAAATGCTGATGCATCCTTCACTCCCCATTTCCCCTAATACAACCATTTATCAAGCATTTCTCAGGAAAATCAGCTCCATCTTAGGGTTTTAACACCAGCTGCAAAGGAAGTTCCATTTTTTACCATTACTCTTGTCCGTGCCGTGTGTAAACCGCAGCTCCAGTGCAGGGAACATGGAACAAGTGCTCGTTAGCTTCAGCCCTGTTTCTGCTGTCTCATTATGGCATTTCCAGAAAAGTGTGCTTTTTAGCAAATGTCAAAACTTAAGCATGCAGCCGGAGCTCAGCTTTGACAAAAACAATAAGAAAAATAAGAAGAGAGGGAGAAGAAGGGAGAAACAACTTATCCAGAGCATTTACGTCAAACTTCTCTGCTCAGACAGATCTCAGTAATTGGCATTGCATTGGAACATCTACATAATGAACTCCATGCAGACTGCATAGGCAAGGAAAAATAGATTTTCAAACACAAACAGGATTTTTCCTTTCAGGAGTTTCCATGTATGCAGGACCATTAACTCAGCGGTACACTCGGACTGAACGCTGCCTCAACATGTTATTAACTGGCTTTAGATAAAAAAGACTGCTGAAGGTATAAATAGAATAGCACCGACTTCAAAAAAGTCTAAAATTAGCTGTTTAAAATCTGGTTAAAGACATTTCATAATAGACAGGAACTAAAGTAAAAAAAAAATAAAATAAATAAAAACCTATGACAATCATGATAGAATCCAGAGGTCCTGAAGCCTGTTCATGGAGACTTATAGCACAAGGCGGGGTACACCCTGGACGGTGTGTAACACTCTGGGCAATTTAGGAATGTCAATTAGCCTACAGTAATCTGCATGTCTTTGGAATGCGGGAGGAAACTGGAGTACACAGAGTAAACCCACCAAACACGGGGAGAACTTATAAACTCCATGCCTACAGAACCGAGGCGGAATAAAAAACAGGCGACAATGCTAACCACTAAGCCACCGTGCCACCAGTAATTCAACAATTATCTACGTTTAATTTCTACGACAAAAATATTTTAGTTAAAAAAAATGATAAAGTCAGGGGCAGCATGGTGGCCTTGCACCTCCAAGATTAAGGGTTTGATTCCCACCTGGGAGTTTGCATGTTCTTCCTATGCTTGGTGGGTTTCCTCTCAGTGGTCCTCTTTCCTCTCCATTTACCAAATACAGTATAAGCGCTATATACTGTGTGTGTGTGTGTGTGTGTGTGTGTGTGTGTGAATGAGTGAGGATGTGTCAGGGTGGAGGGTTTGCCTGCTGTTTGCATTTATTTGATGAATATACAATAATATTTACTTATACGTCCTGCTATGTGCTCACCCCCATCTCCAGCTCTCCAGGTCAGAATTGTAGTATTTCATTGCTACAGTCTATTATCTGATTCATGATTTTAGATTTATTTCCAACTGACCTTCAAACAGACATTGCAAAAAACAAAACAAAAAAAAATCCAAACAAAAATGCTTGCTTCAGCATCTTCGACACTACATTAAACTTTCTGCTAGAACACATAGAACTGTCCTGCAATGAAATTCCTGATGGTTCTTTTACCTCACAAAAGATGATTTTTGCACACTATGAATTGATACGTTTGCATAAAATGTTAATATATACTTACGAGTCACATAGACTCCAATTTACCTCCAAACTCGTACAAATTGCCTGTTACTCCTCGGGAATTGTTACAAGACCTGCTCCGATCTCTCACCTGTTAACAACCACTACTGAAGTTAGGAACCTTTCCCTAATAAACCTCAGCATATACAGTATAGTGTAGTATCTATTAGAGTGTACTGTTTATTAGTTCAGTTCAGATTTAACAGATAAACAAGAAATTTTGTATATATTTGTACACACCAATCCATAGGCATAAACCACCTGCAAACTGCTACAATCCACCTTCAAACAGCTTATACACTAAAACAATGGTTTCTACTCGCTGTTACATTAAATATTTTGAGCATGCTAGAAATCTTTTGTGATGCCCAACACAATGATCTTCTGAAGAATTTCCTGATGAAGGTCATTGTGATCTCGACATTGTGCAGGACTGGTTCAGGATCAAATTCCTGAAAGCTCCCTAAATATCGAGACACTTTCAGGAGGAACGCATGCAAATAAACTCCTTTGATAATAATGAAGACAGACTTTTATACTGGTACGGCTATTAAGTTTAAACAGATGGTTATGGTGAAAGGGGATCTTTATCCGTATAGTGAACAGATCATTAAAGAAAAGACTACATGCAGGTCAGGCACGGAGGAGGAAGCAATTATTCCAGTGGCGCTTTATTGCGAAATTAATTCTTGGCACATTCAGGATTGTCAGTGCAAGAGCCAAATATTAATCTGATGGTGTGTTGTGTGTACAGTGAACACTTCTCAGATGTGTTATAGTGAAATAATCAACCACAGGATATTATGAAGCCAAGGTGAACTTTTACTGCACTAAACTTGATTATTTTCCTATGACTGCATCCCCACATTGTACTTGTACTTGTCCCAGTAACCACCTGGAGGACATTAGAAACATCTTATAAACACTTTTCTAACACCCTAGAAACCATCTAAAAAACCTTAACAAACCCCTAGAAACCACCTAGCAACCACAAGGAACACCTCAGCAACACTCTAGCAATCACTTGGAACAACCTAGTAACACCATAATAATCACCTGAACACCTTAGGAATATCCCACAGTAGCAACCACAAGGAACATCTTGGTAACAACCAGCTGGAAGTCCTTAGCAACATTCTAAAAAACATCTGGAAAACCAGAGCAGCACCCTAGCAACCATCTGGAACATCAGATCAAGTTACTAAGACAGAAAATCACAGCATGACATCGGAGACTCCTATCTTTAGCGTTACACATACACACACCTGTCTCCTGAGAGAAACCTTCACCGCATCAATGATTACACACATATTTTTAAAAATCCTTCTAATCTGTTAATTTGAAGTGTCTGCTGACCCTGTGAATGAGCCGTTACTATAGAAACGATAGCGTATTAGAGCGGGTGCATTCATCTCTGTCATTTCAGTGATGCTGAATATTTTTGTTCTGCTGCTCGGCTGATGGTGATTATGAAGCTTTGCATATAAACAGATTAATCACATCACTCCAGGGAAGGTGTATTTTGAGGATTTGTTTGATTTCCATGCTCCTATGTTCTGAATCACCTGAGAGATTTTAATCAGGCAACACAAATATGCTCTCAAGTCAGATTAAAGTATTTTTTCCCCTGAGTTTAAAAATAATATTGGTCCTTTTCAAAAGCACACATAGGATATTTTCTTGGCAGAAGAATAATGTACACTTTCTCCAATTATCCTTCTTGCTTCACTGAATGTCGATTAGTTCCTTTTCTTCTATCTGCTCTATTCAGACTGCAAGATGCACTCCATGTGCCAATCCACAAATCCTTTTATGCTGGATGGAAAAAAAAAGACAAAACCTGTTGTCATTATATTGGATATATTTAGTCTGGTGGATACAATGCAATAAAATCATTTCATTACTTTCAACTATAATAAATGATTGCTACAAAAAAAAGTTATTTTTTGTGAGATTTCACTGCATGTTATTCATACTTGAATAAAATACAAGAACTAAGACCTATTTAGAAGTTGTGCAAGAGTTATGCATGCAGGGGGCGGAGTTTGGACTCAGAAAAGAGCTATGTCTCATACATGTGATTCAGACATTGATCTTGAAGTCAATAAAGTTTTTCCCCATAAGTATTATCAGGTGACAGGTGACAAAATTCATAACTTTTCCTGCATGTTTTTACCACCTCTTACCCCTAGGGGCAGACATTTCCCCCTACTGTACTCATCACACTGATTTTTTTTTCACATACTTTGAAAAACAGGCCACTGATTAAAAAGAGAAAAACTAATGGAGAGCTCAATAACCACTTTAAATGGAATGAAGTATTTTGTGCACAGGATGAGACTGGAAGAACATATGGACCGTTTGGAGCAGAGGGTTAGTAAAGGGCCATTAGAGTGTAATAGCAGTAAACATTTAACTTTACCATCTGCCAGTCCTTGACTCCAAAACCATTGCTCCTCATTACATCCACATTCCCTGAGGATTAACTTGTTATTGTGTTTCGGGGAACCCTTGGAACGCGTTTAACGGCAAAGATAAGAAAGAAATACAATTGCAGTGTGATCATGTTGAGAGCGATATCTTCAGCATCACTTTGCTGTGCGACTTTCTCACTGTTAAGGTAAAATCCCTAAACCTGATTTCACCCAAATGTGTGTACTGTTAGCGTATAGCATATAAGAGCATGGCATGTTTATATAAACCATATAAACCATTAATGTATTATACTAACAAGTGCCATCTTTAAACTTGTAAATAAATAAATATATACTGTACATACCAGGGCATGACATTAACTTTTTTTGCTCACTGCACAATGTGGCGAGTGGATTTCCGGAGGCCATTCAGCCTTTTTACTAGCCACAATTTTGTTACCAGAAAATCGCAGTTTTTTCTTCACCATGATACGTTAATGT
>JAQMYJ010000038.1:31922576-31944283 GCA_030014305.1 Clarias laeviceps
ATGCATTAAATTATTAAAATAAAAATGTATTTTACATGTACTGTATGCTCTGTGGTTGGCAAAGCTGTATGAGCTGTGGGATGAATTAATTACAGTACACCACATCTCATTTCTCTGTTTGATTTTAAGATGTGAAAAATATTGCATTGTGACTTGCTGAGTACCAGTTTATTTATTTATTTATGAAACGGTTAAATAATTTTGCCGTCAGGTTCCAGAAAGTCTTTATATTCAGCTTATCTCTGGTTTCACTGTTTCTTTTCAAATAACTGAGAGACAACAATGAATCCATCATCGGTGTAATATGATGCAGTAACTTGTGCTTTCGTTTCTGCCCTGGAGGTGACATTTTCCTATAATTTACTTTAGCAGAATCAGAGTTGGCTTTAGAAAATGACTCCAATCTGAAATTGTCTGTCAACCAACAGCAGCGCTCAACAGACAAACAACAACAACAACAACAATGTTCATGGTGGTAAAACATTGCCCAGAGCGTTGTTCCTTTGATTCAGCAAAGCGTGATGGCTCGTTGCTGGGAAAATAATGTACAGCGGTTTCAAACAAAAGTACAGTAAATCATTAGGAAATAAAATTTCATTTCCACTTCAAGTTTGAGTTCAAGTTCGCTTTGTCATTTAAATTGCTTCTAGCTCAAGTGCACGATCATTACACAAAACAAATAACAATGCATATAAAGCAGATACAAAACAGTACATACTGACACAATACACAGAAAAACAAGGTTACAATCACTTACAATGATCAGCCATAACATTAAAGTCATTAACATTAAAACAACCTAGGTTTTAGGTCCCCCTCTGCCCCCGTGGTCCCTCAGGCTTCGCAGGGCCTCTGCGGGTGTGCTGTGGTGTCTGGCACCAGGATGTTGGCAGCGGATATTTTGGGTGCTGCAGGTTGAGGCCTTGGGCTTTTCCTGCTGGGCCCCGTGTGCGGTGGGCTGTAGTGCGCTGGGTGTTCTGATACTGTTGTATTGTGGCCAGCCTTTACTTTTTCTCCATTGACTTTTCCGTGGGATTGGATAGACAGGCTGGCCTTTGGTACCCATGGGCAGCCTTGAGTGAGCCTTGAGTGCCCATGCATGATCCTGTAACCAGTTCATTGTTATATAATTGATATTATGTGTTTTTAAGTGTTATTCAATTCAGCTAGCAGTGGCCAGAGAGGACAAAGATGGAATCAAGAGCAGGTTTTGGAGCCGTAAGATGGTTGCTGTTAGGATACACGTGTTAGAGTGACAGTTATCCTGAATGCAGGGTGGCAACTACGGAAAGCAACTCAGTCACTAGGCATGTGAGTCATCAAAGTGCTAAGTCGGCTCTGTTAAACATTTCTCTAACTCTCTCGGACAAAGATATACCTGCGAAGACCTGGAGGACTCCTCAGTACCAAATAACACTGTCCCTCAATAAAACTTTCCCCAAATGTGAAACAATCAATCAAATCATTCTCGGCTAAGCTTTCCCTGAATGAATCTTTCTCTACTATATAATTCAAAAGTTAAGTAACGAGTAGCTTCTCGGCAAATGGCAGAGAATTTTTTGGGATGAAGTATGCAACAGGTTTATAAAGGTTTGCAGGCAGGTGTCGTGTGCTTACAATGATTGCCAGCCTGAGGGCGTTGCCTAGCAACTGGCATTGCGCCTGTCATAAATGCTTGTTTAGATGGCCGCTGTACTGCCTGAGGCAGCACACGTGGCATTACAGTAATATGTTTAAAGAGACTTAAGGAGTTGTACTGCTTGAAAAAAAAAGCTCTTGTGGAGCCTCACAGTCCTGCACTGAAAGGTCGGGTACCTAATGCCAGAAGCCAGAAGTTTGGGACCATGAGAAGAATGGATGGAGGCTTTGATAATCACGGTGGCCTTTCCCAAAAAGTGTTCACCAAACAAGTCCTGCAGAGATGGAAAAGAATTCCCAATGATATTCTCCACCATTATCACCTTCTGATCTCAGACCTCGAACTACCTACAGCTGGTCACCTTCTGTGATACCCCTGTAGGATAACAGGACAGCAGAGCATAATTTTGCTCTTCTCATCCACTGCAGGAAATGCATGAGCCACTGGGCTCTCTTGACAAGTGAGATCAAAGGATTCAGGCTGCTTGTCAGTTTTGTGTATTTTGAAAATTACAGCAGGAGGCAGAGATTTTTCTTCCAAAATTTACAGACTAGCCTTTTGAGTCTTGGCTGAAAACATTTATTTAGCCAAGCATTTTTGTAAGTAGATTAGTCTTAGGTAAAGGAGCAGATCTGGGGGACTCATGGACGTAGAGTATTATGGTGAACTGGTATGTTTAGATGTTTAGTCTTCCCCGCTCTCATTGATCACTCAGGTTTGTTGATGGTGAGGTGATTGGTTGCTTTACATCCCAGTTCCCCCTCATGTTTGTGTTTCCTTCTGGCTCTTCCTTTTAGTTATGATGTCATAGTTAGTCCTGCCGGAGTCTCTCCTTCTCTTCTCTTCTCTGGTCCTGGCATCAGCCAATACAAGATTTGTGACTGCTGTCGCTCAATAGTTCAGGACTGAAATGGTAATGCTTAGAACTCTGGCCTTGAACCTCTACGGTCAAGGGTTCAATTCCTGCCTCGGGTCTATGTGTGTGGCGAGACCCATGCAGATTAGGTTAATTGGCATTTCCATAGTGTGTGATCATTGTGTGATCTGCAATAAACTGGCACCCAGTCTACCCTGCCTAGTGTCCCAAATCCATTGGGATAGACTTCAGGCCACTTGGGACCGGGAACAGGATAAGTGCTATAGAGAGTGAGTGTGAGAGAGAGAAGGTTACTGAAGAGACTATGTTAATTAGTGTACATTTTAATCTGGTATAAACAAGCTAAATATTTTGCTTTGCTTTTAAACTAAAACCTTGGAAGTGATTTTACTTTATTTGTATAGCACTTTAGCAACAAGAATGCCCCAAAGTGCTTCACATAAATAATAAAATAATAAAATAATGTAAAAAGACAAATAATAAAACAATAAAATAATATAAAAAGACATAATTAAAATAACATCACACACATATCTAATCAGACAGAATATATAAAATCATGTTGGTTTAAACGCCAGAGAAAACATGTGAGTTTTAAGATGGGACTTAAACACCCTCAGTGATGTAGCCTCACAAATAGTCAATGGTGGGTCATTCCACAATTTGGGTGCCGCCACAGAGGACGCCCGATCACCCCTGAGCTTATATTTGGTTTTAGGAATGGTCAGCAAACGTTTATCTGATGATCTGAGAGACCTGGGTGCGTCATAGGGATGAAGCAGATCCGAGAGGTAGGGAGGGGCAACGCCATGTAAACATTTAAACCTGACCAAAATAAAATAAAAAATAATTCGGTACTGTACCGGGAGCCAGTGAAGGGAAGTCAGAACTGGAGAGATATGTTCTCTTTTACGCGTAGACGTTAAGAGTCGAGCAGCAGAGTTTTGGGTCAGCTGTAGTCGATGTAATGCAGCCTGAGGAACCCCGAAATACAAAGCATTACAGTAATCGATGCGAGTGGTGATAAAGGCGTGGATGGCTATTTCAAAATGCTTAAAGGACAAAACAGGCTGAAGTTTTGCCAATTGTCTTAGTTGAAAGAAACTGGACAGAACCACAGCACTGATCTGTTTATCAAATTTAAGGCCACGGTCAAAAATAACGCTCAAATTTGACGCTGTGGGTTTAACATACTGCTCCAAGGCTCCTAAATCCAGAGGAATTCTAAGAGTTGGAAAAAAATTTTTTCAGGATAATGGCATTAGATTAAAACCATTATGCGCCTGACATGCAAGTTAGTGAGTGACAGAATTAAATTTCCCTGAATGTCAGGACCAGAATGGCAGCTAATTATACTCTTAAACAGGGTTTTTGTTTAAGAAAAACCAAAAACCTTGAAAAATAACAGGTGTGTAAAAAGATTGAACAAATTTCTCATTAACTTATACAGTTGAAGAAGTGTTTGTATTCATATTTATTTTATCTATTTATGTATCTTTAAAGAGAATAAAGTTTTGATTCATATAGGAAGTCCATCAATGTTTTTTGTGACATTAGTGACAGCACTTGCCAAAAGGAAGGAACTTGTTTGAGGATAAAGTTAGGAATGAATTTCAACTGTTTGAACAAAATGATCAGTCAAGAGCACATATATAATGATTTCATAACCTTGATTTAAGATCTACTGGCTTTGTCAAGTTGCATGCATGATATAAAATTAATCAACTAAATGTATGGTGATTAATGTGATAAGACTTTTCATTTGAAGAAGTGTTCGAAGCTACTGATCTACCAGGGTTTACAGAGTATGGTCTGACAAAAAGAGAAAATATGCAAGAGGTCGGAAAAGAATGGCCAGACTGGTTGTAAAGAAAACAGTAACTCGCATAACATCCCTTTATAATCACGGTATGCTAAAGAACATCTCTGAACACACAACACGTCAAACATTGAAGCAGATGTGCTACAGCAGAAGACCACACCAGGGGCCGCTCATGTTGGCTGGGAATGGGAAACAGAGGCTACCGGTCACATGGGCTTACCAACATTGGACATTAGAATATTGCCTGGTCTGATGAGTCTCAATTTCTGCTGCAGCATTGGAATGACAGGATCAGAATTCAGATCCATTCTGCTTTATGTCAGCAGTTCACGCTGCTGGTGGTGGTATAATACAGTGGGGGAGATTTTCACTTTGATTCCCTTAGTACCCACTGAGCATGGTTTAAATACCACAGCCTACCTGAGTGTTGTTGCTGTTATGATTACAGGATGATGCATCATGTCACAAAGCTAAAATAATCTCAAACTGATTTCTTAAACATGAAAGTGAGGTCACTGTACTCACCAGTAGAGCACCTTTGGTGGAATGGAAGATTTGTGTTATGGATGTGTAGCCCAAAAACCAGCACCAACTGTGTGATGCTCTCATGTCCATATGGAGAAAATCTCTCTCTAAGGAATGTTTCCAGCACAGTGTTGAATCTACCATGGGGAAAATAATTATTTGACCCCTGATGATTTTTATCATCGGTTTATTGTAAAGGATAGAGACACAAAGGTATAAATGTTATAAATTGAGTTGCATTTCAATGAGTAAGTATTTGACACCCAAGCAAAAAAAATACTTAGTACTTGGTGGAGAAAGCCTTGCTGGCAAGCACAGAGGTAAGATGTTTCTTGTAGTTGTTTATCAGGTTTGCACACATCTTAGGAGAGATTTCGGTCCGCTCTTCTTTACAGACCTTCTCTAAATGCTTAAGATTTCATTCTGAAGTCTCATCATGTCGCTTGCCAACTCAAAGGTTTAGCCTCTCTCCATAGATTTTTATAGGAATAATGTCTGGAGACTGGCTGGGCCACTCAACGACCTTAATGCGCTTCTGCTTGAACCACTTATTTGTTGCCTTCTGGTTGTAATTTGGGTCATTGTCATGCTGGAAAACCCATCTTCAGGAGGTTCTTATCCAATATTTCATAATACATGGCCCTGTCCAAGTTGACAAAGTTCTTTCTCAGAGAAACAGCTAGAGGGTCAAAGTCAGCATTTTTCTTCCTCCAAACATGGCGAGTCCAACTGATGCCAAAAGCTAAATTTTGGTCGCATCTGACCACAGCATTTTTTCCCTATCCTTCTCTGTTCATTGGCAAACTTCAGATAGGCTTGTACAGGATTTCAATCCATGGTTCATTCACAAGCTCCTACCGTTTAGTTCTGGACTGATCCAGAGGGTGATTAATGGTTATTTTGTATTTCTTCCGTTTGCAAATAATCGCACCCACAGTTGTCCCCTTCTCACCAAGCTTTTTGCTGATGGTGTTGCAGACCATTCCAGCCTTGTGCAGGTCAACAAACTTGTCCCTGACATCCTTTGACAGCTCTTTGGTCTTGCCCACGGGGGTGAGGTTTGAATGGAAGATAGAGATTTAGTGGACAGGTGGCTTTTATACACATAACGAGTTGTTTGTAGGATCACTTTCTTAAATTAATCTGTGTACCACATGAGCACATAACCAGTCTGTGGGAGCCAGATTTATTGTTGCTTGGTATTCGAACAAATACTTTATTTACCTAATGAAATGCAATTCAATTTGTTTTTCTGAATTATTAGATTTAGATATTACTTAGATATGCTGTCTCTATCCTTTACAATAAACCTATAATATATATATAAAAAAAGAAACCCTTAATTTCTTTATAGGTGGGCAAACTTACAAAATCGACAGAGGATCAAATAATGATTTCCCCTCTGTAATGTATGTCAAGGCAGTTCTGAAAGTAAAAGGGGTCCAACTCAGTACTAGCAAGGTTTACCTAATGATGTAGCCTGTGAGTATATATGCAAATTCCCAAGCATAAATATTAAAACAAAAAAGTAGATTTTAGGCACCATACTGTAAACAAGCTCAGTTGGAAGCTGCAGCAGGTCAGCGCTCCAAAAAAGGCCGCTCACCAAGAGACACTCCTCAGCAAGTGTGCCTTACAAAATCTCCCAAATGTATGCAAGGACACAACATGAAGAAAATGTCTTCAGGAAATCTATTCCTTAGGGTGAAACCTCAGAAGAGGCATCTCACTTCGCTAAAGTCATTATGTAAAACAGCACACAGCAGGCTCGTCACATCCTGCTGTCTATAGACATTGTTGATGCAATTCATGCTCAGCAAATCCTATTTAAAGCTCACCAAGGACACACGTCAAGGTACAGAAATCTCCAATGACATTGGCTCACTTCTCACTTCGAGGGGGGAAAAAATGCTGTCAAAGCCTAGCGAAAGGTAACAGACACCAGGCAATCGCTGTCCCTGCTGAGGAAAGGAAGGAGACACGGTGTGGATAAATATGTCTTTCATTCAATTTCATTCAATTTCTCTGTGCTACAGCATTATGGGTCATCTACATATTGTTTTAGAAATCAGACTTTACTGAAATTTGCAGAACACTTTTCTAAAATAAGTCCTGATTTAAGTTTGCAATCATACAGCTGAGGGATTAAGGTGAGAACCACCACCATGCTTCATAGGGAAGGTGGTGAACTCAGGGTGAAGAGCACTTTAAGATTTACATGTTAGTTCCTGTTTGTAACATGAAGGAAGTTGAGGCAGAAGTGCAGATTGTTCTTTAATAAACCAACGTTTAAAGATTATTAAACACTAACAGCAACATGAAAACTATTAGTTTAGAAACTAAGGGTTAAGATTAATGTTAATGCTAATAAGAAACAAAACAGGGATATGACAGGGCTAACAAGTTTCTTTAACACATTAAAGAAAACAAACAAACAGACAAGACAAGACAACGACTGCACTGAAACAAGGTAAAAACAATGTGCAGGTGATTATGACTGATCGAGTGACTGTGACAGGTGAAGTGCAATGACCGTATGGGAAAAGCAAGCAAGCAAGAAAGACAGAAAGACAGAAAATGACAAAGACAATATTGAGTTTCAGCAAAGACAGGATAAATTAAGAAAGAAAGAAAAGAAAGAAAGATTGAATAAATAAAATATCAGCCAGAATACTTAAAACCTGGAACTTCCCCTGTGACTAATCTCATTCCTTGTTTGTCAGCCTGGAGGTGAGCTGTGCTTCTCACTCGATCTGATCGGTTAATTTTGTGGAAATGAAGCATTGCAGGTGGGAATCTGAATTTGTCCACAGGTCAGCGCAGCCAGTTTAGTTCCATTCTGCATCCTCACACATGGAGAGCAGCAGCTTTACACAGTTGACATGCTGCAGTTTACGCTTTCTTCATCATTGAATAGGAAAGTTCAAGTCTAAAATATTTTGAACGTTTCACATTTTTTATATTTTACTTATTTAATGATGACATGATTGTTGATGTAGGGAGACGAGAAAGGGAATGAACGGAAGAGCGGCAGCATATTTCCTAAAAAACCCACAGATTTTCTGACAGGTATAAAGTGTGTATAAAAGTTAAGGTTTGGCAGAATGTGAGATTACTGAGTAACGGGATCTAAACAAGTCACCTTAAATTTAGGCTTAACATCTAATTATTTTTTAAATAAAAGCTTCAAGCTTAAACCTAAATTTTGTAACATTTCACTTTTCCCAGCTCTTCTCCTTTAGACAAATTGATGTATGAAACTTTACTTCAGAAAAGTGAAATCAATTACGGTCTGCTGCAGACGTGTCCAAAACTGCTGCCTCCAGGTCAGATGGCGCCTGAGGACAGATTTTAATTGGCCACGATTTCTAGCTTTAAATGCATTACATGTGGCCTGCTGTACATTTTTCTCTTTTTCAGCTAAGGGTGACAGCATGACTGTAAAATACCATGGAGCTTCACCACACAGCTGCAGTTAACTGACCCTCATCAGCTGGAGCACCTGCCTTTCTAGATGTTCTAATGGATTTTAGATAATATGGAGTTTCAGCATAGACATGTTGAGTTATAAAAATAAATAAAAATCCATCAATGAACCAACCAACCAAACAAAACCAAACAACAAACAAACAAACAAAATCAACCAACCAACCAAATAAAACCAACTGACCAACCAACCAACACCCAAGGTATATCAAACCGATATCTAATCCAAATCTGGTGCTTGCTAGCTAACTACCAAATTAATCTTATCATTTTGCTGGATTATCAGAAATGCTGACAAGGATTTTTGGAAAGCACATCATACCAGTTCACATCAAACCCATCAATACACTAAAACAGTGGCTCACCCACCCCAAAGACTGCCCACAAAAACATTAAAACAAAATATTATAGCAATACCATACGCTATCCAATGCAGTGAATAGTGTTCAGAGCTCTACATTGGGGAAACAAAACAATCTCTTCATGAAAAAATGTATCAACAAACAAGGAGTAACACTTCAGCGGTTCATGCCTCATGCTGGAATCAGCAGTATACTCTCACCTCAAGGACAAAGGACGCACATTTGAGGATGAAAATGTATGGATTTTGGACGGAAAAGATAGATGGTTCGAGAGAGGGGTGAAAGAAGCCATCAATGTGCTGGCAAAAAACCTTCTCTCAACAGAGGTGGAGGTCTTTGACACAACCTGTCTCCTATTTTTCATGCTGTCCTTTCATCCATCCCAGAAAGATCAAGACCTCTTCACACGTCCACCAAGAAAGTCACAGGACTCTCCTTAGTCTGTCTGGTCGTTACACCTTAACGACTCTTCGTAATCTCCTTTCTATTGTCTTCCTAACAGCTCTCTCCCCTCCACCTACTCCCTCCCTCATATTCTCACCTTCTCCATTGTTTACATAACGAGCCTTTTCAGATAGAAGAGGATCCTTTGACCTTGCAGGACTTAAATACAGGGAACTTTCCAATTTACTTTAGACTGAAGAAGTTGCTTGGATGAGTAAAAACATACTGATTGAAACGTATCTACTGAACAAGAAAGAAGTCCGGTTGACAACACACCTTCCACATCAACCTTCTGTCCTGCATGGTGCTGTTCCCGAACCAGGTTACGATGTTTCCCGTCAGGATGCTCTCTATGGTGGAAGAGTAAAAGTTCCTAAGCACCATGGAGGGCAGTCTGAAGTCTCTCAAGTGCCTGAGGTGGTAGAAACGCTGCTGGGCCTTTTTCACCACCTACACTATGTGATGTGAACACTGGGGTATCGGAGGCTGTCCACTCTCTCGTTGATGATCTGGTAGTTCCTCTCCTGCTTAGAACAAAGGTCCACTATCAACTCCTTTGTCTTGCTGGTGTTTAGAAGGAGATTGTTCCTCTGGCACCAGTTCACCAGGTTTCTAATTTCCTCCAGGTAGGCCGTGTCATTGTTGTCAGAGATCAGGCTAACCAACCAGATACTAAACCACCTTTCAAATTACATAACTAGCCAACCAATCAACCAACCTACTTGCTTACTACCTAACAGGATGACTAACAATAAGTAAAAAAAAAAGAAAGAAAGAACATTAAGAGAAAAATAAAATATTAAAACAACACAAATGCAAGAAGAAAAAGTAAACAAAAAGAAAGAGTGCTGCCCCATCATCCTCCATAAATGTGTTGAGGAAATTCTTCTGTTTCCCTTTAGAAATGTTAATGTTCTAATTTTCAGCCTCAGCAATCTTTCACTCTAAAGAGCTTTAACTTCCATCAGAGACCACACCCTTCTGTCCATTTCTACAGGAATGGAGATGAAAAAAAAGAAGAAACACCTAGTGGCTATGTTACAGCAGACTGCTGTGAAACATCTCAGTTATTAGGAGATAGTTTATATTGCCATATTACTTTCCTAACACCTACAAACAGCTTGACAGTAACGGCTCAGATGAAAAGGTTTTATAAAGCTTCAAAGTGTAGTAATATGGATCAGAAACTGGGAGGGTACATTAAAGCCCTCTGTGTAAATAAAACCTGAAATGCATTCCTGCTTCCTACAATGCATGAAATCATTGCTTTCTGTTCAGGGCTGTGGTTTAAGCCATCTCTTTAAATCCGCTCTGGTGCATCCACACTAAGGGTTTATGGAGATGCGTGATGGATTGCGATGGTCTGCAATGCTTTGAAATGATTTGTGATGATTTGTAATAGTTTGTGATGAATCGTGATGGTGTGTAAAAGTTTATGAATTTCATCATGGTTTATTGTTTTTACTACATTTGTGGTGGTTTCTGATGCCACATAATGCTGCCAGTGTTTTTGACATGATAATCTCTATGGTGTAAATATAACATGTTATAGCACATGAGGGTTTCCTTCATTTTTAGCAGTTAATGCAAATGAATGCATACACCAATCTTCATCCATGAAGTGTACTATGATACTCAAGTATTATGGATAATTGGTAGCACGCATGGATCACTAGTGAGTCTGAACTTCCAGGGTGTGACACAAAAAATGGAAACAGCTTTGAGAACAGTTTAGAAATTCACAACTACTTCAACCTGATATGATCTAAAAATGACAGATTTAGAACTGTTTTTTTGTGCATGTGTAACTTCTGGTTTTGTCCAATCAAATACACATTTCGATACAAAGAGGAAGTTCAAGGACTCTGAAATGGTTTCCTTTTAATCATGAAGTATTATGATTCAATGCCAATTTTAATGCAGATGACTTTAGTAAAGATTTATATTGAGTTGTGTTGGTTTGTAGCTGTTTGTGATGGTCTGTAAATGGTTTCTATTGTGATAGTTTACAAGGGCTTGTGATGGTTTGCAAAGGGTTTCTGATGGTATTGATGGCTTGTAAGTATTTAAAATGATTTTTAATGGCTTATATAAAGTCGTGATAGTTTGTAAATGTTGGTGATTGGAATTGGTAGCGATTGCTTGTAAGGTGTGTGACGGTTTGTAGTTGTTTTTTTGATGGCTTGTACTGTACATGTTTGTGAGGGTTTGTAATAGCTTGTTGTCACATACTGTTAGATGTAGGACTGTGGGCTGAGGTTTGGCAAGGCATAGGGGGATGATGGCAAACAAAGTCTTAATAATAAACAAAACATGAACAAAGGAAGTTGGCGGTACTTGGGAGCATACTATAAACAAAACCAATAATCAACTAATACACAGTACATATGGGATACAAACCAGACGAGACAAGACACACGAAACAGACTAGAGGACTAAACACAGGGGACTATACACACAAGACAGGCTTGGCTAGGCCTACTAGCTGTTATGCACATTAGCTGCTAAGCTAGCTAGTAGCTAAACAGACTAATGGCTAAACAGGCTAGTAGCTAGAGACCCAAGGGATCAACAGACTAGGTACACAGCAGACTAGGTATGAAACAGACCAAGAACTCTAAAAGGTTAGTGGCTAAACAGGTTAGTACCTAAACAGACGAGGAGACTAGACAGACTCGAAGACTAAACAGACTAAGATCTAAACAGGTTAGTAGTGCACTGGTTAGTATTTATACAGACTAAGAACTACACATGCAAAGGGAGTTACTCACACATGAGGGTAAACACAAAAGGCTAATTCTCCTAGAGGCTAATCCTACTAGGAGACAAAGAGACATGAACTAAATCAAGACAGATATAACCTTAACTTAAAGAGCTCCAGAAACCAAATGCCAACTCTAATTAAACAAACTGAACATGACCAGACAAAACAAAGGTCCACTTAACAGAATTCAAATTAATGCTCAACCCAGTTTCCCAGAGCAACCAGCTATTTATAACAAGTGTAATGAGCTACCTCGTTCAGGTGAGCACCCGCATCACCTGACCGAGGTGCCTTCTGGGAAACTGAGTCTACCAACAAAAACTACAAAACAAACAAAACATTGCCCTCTAGCGGTGAACCCTCACACTTGTGAGGTTCTTGATGATTTATAATAGCTTGCCATGGTTTGTGATGGCTTCAAAATGTATTGTGAGGATTCGTAATGGTTTGTAAGATATTGTGATGGTCTCTAATGGGCTGTGATGGTTTGTAATCATTTAGAATGGTTATATAAATATTGGGATGAGGGATTGTGATGGTTAGCATTTGCTGGTGATAGTTTTGATGATTTGCAAGGGTTTGTGAGGGGTTGAGAGGGTTGATGGTGGTTTTTAATGGTTTGTGAGGGGTTGAGAGGGTTGATGGTGGTTTGTGAGGGGTTGAGAGGGTTGATGGTGGTTTGTGAGGGGTTGATGGTGGTTTGTGAGGGGTTGAGAGGGTTGATGGTGGTTTGTGAGGGGTTGAGAGGGCTGATGGTGGTTTGTGAGGGGATGAGAGGGTTGATGGTGGTTTGTGAGGGGTTGAGAGGGCTGATGGTGGTTTTTGATGGCTTGTAAGGGGTTAAGAGGGTTGATGGTGGTTTTTGATGGTTTGTGAGGGGTTGAGAGGGTTGATGGTGGTTTGTGAAGGGTTGAGAGGGTTGATGGTGGTTTTTGATTGTTTATGAGGGGTTGAGAGGGTTGATGGTGGTTTTTGATTGTTTATGAGGGGTTGAGAGGGTTGATGGTGGTTTCTGATGGCTTGCATAATTTGTATGGATTTGTGATAGTTTACAAAGGTCTGAATGAAGCCAGTTTTCTTACCAGTTCATCATCATGATGTTAAATAAAGACTCGGAAATACTCATTGTTCCTCTCTTTCTCTCCATTTTTGACACTTTACAATTCAGTCACTGTTCACAGTTCAGAATAATTACAGTAATTACAGTAATTTCACGCTGAGTACTCTGGAGTCTGGACAAGAGTTTATAGCTCATATTTTAGTAATCAGTGTGCATAAAAATTAGGTTTTACAACATATAATCCTGCCTGAGTTGCATTGTTATTTTTCTTTGTGTTTCAGTTGAAGACAAATCAGGACAATCATTTTGTAAAATGCTAAAAACCTTCATTGAATAAAAAAAAAATCTTTCATTTGGAAGAATACATTAATCATGCAGTCTGGATTAAAGTGCAGACTCTTGATTGCTGTTTCATTTTTCATCAGTCAGAAAAACAAGAGTCAAAATCAACCCCAAAACGTCTTTTATGGTCAACACATACACAGAAAAACAAGAAAGAGAAATATGAATGTTGATTAGTCAAAACCACCCATATTGTGTTCATCCTAGATGTTGATTGGCTGAGAGTAAAGCTTAAATTCCTTTTACAATGGAACATCAGCATACAAATGCATGCATTAAAATTTTTTGCCTTAATTTTTGCTGGACCGAATGCTGGTTTGTTCCTACATTGGTGCTGTCTGGGAGACATTCGAAACTTAAAATCAGTTAAAGGCCAAGCAAAGCAAGTTCACATGTTTTTTTTGTAGGTTCTTGTTTGCATTTTGTGCAAGAAGCAAACATAGCAGCAAGAAGAATACATAGCCACTTTCAGTATTGTTTTTAAAGCAGCTGGTGCCAAGAGGAATCATAAATTAAGGTTAAGTGAAGTTTAGTGTCCATTTATTTAATATTTTACATCATTTACATATCATCAAAATGTTTTGATTGTTTTTATATGCAAAAATATGATTATAGTGTTGAAAATTGGTAATATTGGTAATAATTTTGGGTGGCTGGAACGGATTATCTGCATTTACATTATTTCCTATGGGAGAATGCGTTTCACAATACGAAATTTTACCTTAGGAACTCACCTCCGATGATACAAGTACCGCTGTATTTCTGTGAGCTGGTAAGACATGTCCTCAGGCCCTCTAGTGTCTGACAGCAGTATAATCATAACCCCGCCCCTTCTCCATGTAAACAATTGAAGAATCTCTCAACTGTACAATTTAAATTGAATGTTTACAAATGAATTTTTGGAAACAGTATTGTGTTTTTCTTTGTTTTGTTTTTTTGTTAAAAATGCATAAAGTGTAAACCATGATTGACAGTCGTTATGTATAATTTCAGTTTCTTAATTTAAGCAAAATGTTATTACTTATTGCTTGATTGCTTGCATATGAGATTTAACTAGTGGCACCTAGCTAACAAGTGTTATCTCAGCCAGTCATGGCTCTAAAATGCTTTTCTTGACATCATTAAAATTATTGCACTCTTGTAAACTACATGATGACATATATAACATTTTACATATTGCTTAGTGCTGTCAGTTCAATAACGTTTTAACATCATAATCTCCATGTTGTTGTCAAAATAATCTGTTAATGCACATGTTAGTTTCTTTCATTTCTAGCATTTAATGCAAATGAATGCATACACCCCTTTTAACTGAAGTGTGCTGCTCTACTCAAGCACTTACTGATGATTGTAGCTCTTGACAGTAGTGCGTACGGGTCACTCGTGGGTGTGAACGTCCTCAGTGTGATGCAGGACAAGCAAACAGTTCTAAGAACAGTTTAGAATTGCAGAACTGATACAATCTAAAGGTTCTACAACTGACTTCAGAACAGTTTCTCAGATGTGCCCTGTATCACTTTGTTAAGATGCTTCAATCAATACCAGGCATTGATACTGCAATGCACACAGCCCTCATATTCATTTATAATGCTGTACTTAGTGCTTTCAGACTTCCAGTGCAGCATCTCCATAGAGAAAGAACAGAAGGAGAATATCTATGACCAATATGGATGGGGAAGAAGGTCTGTCTGCTTGCTGACGGTATTTACTGCGCATGCTTTGATTCCGGTTTTGTCCTCCCAGACAAACTCAGAAAACATAACGACAATCAATTTGATGAAAAGTAGGCTTTAAACTCACACAGTGGGAATCAACGGCACCACCCTGTCCACTCATGTACAGCATACAGTCATTACTCACACGCAAGAGACCAACAGAGGTTGTGAAGTTCTGTGAAGCTCCATCACCAGCAACCTGCTTCAGAAGGTCACAGGTTCAAACCTCAGCACCACCATGTTGCCACTATTGGGGCCCTGACCAATGAGATAAACGAATGTCACTCTGAATAAGGGTGCTGCAAATGTAAACGCAATTTATTTGTCCAGAAACTTCAAGACAGAGGGGAAAACAATCATCAAACAGAAAGATGCCATTTAAAAACATTTCCTTCCTCAGCAGTTTGTCTCTTTATATTCCGTGTGTATGCTTTGTTCGCCTCGAGGCCTCACATCCCATCTGTTTCTTAAAGCATCAGTTCAACTCATATCCACTTCTTGAGTTATTGAGTTTGTTCAAAAGAAATACCCTTCTCTGGGAAACTTTTAACTTTTGCACTTTTCTATCTGAATATCTCCTAAACAAATGACAATCCTATAAAAATCACTGCACACACTCTCTATTTCTTAATGGTTTTCTTTGAAATTAATTATTGTGTTTAATGACATGGTACAGTAAGTCTAAAGGAGCTGATGAATAATTTTTCATTACACTAAATTAATTCTGTGAAAAAAATATTAGAGGGCGAGGGATATTAGGGCTTGATAAGCAACTTCATTTGTTTTATTACAGATTCATGGAAAATTACAAAACGATTTTCTGTGGAGGGTTTATCATTTTACAATGGAAAAATCAATTAGGAGGAACTCAGATGGAAAATTAATGTGAATCAGCAAATGAAGAGTAATCTATCAGAAGGTAAAATGAAAGTAAGAGATATATTGCTAATTTTCAGTTATGTCTATAAAAATATTAAATCAGCTTAGCACACTTCTTCATACATTATGTGAAATATACAGCATGTACTTTTTGCACTTTTAATATTCAAAAACCCAATTAAACTGCTCAGTTTTATTAATAATGCAGCTTGATTGCAGGTATGATTAAGATATTAGCACATTCTAATGAATTCATAAAGACAATAACATAAAATTGAGATAATTGCTCATAATAATCGGACAATAATTAAATAATTGCATTAGCCTGAGATAATACTACATTATCAAGACTAATACAACCATATTATGTGCATGAAATAATAATGCATTAATACAATAATAACATCAGGATGAGGTAATGTATTAATGAGATGTGATGAGATAATGAAATTACAATACCATATTGTACCATGATATGATATGATAATATGATACCATATTAATCTAATTTATATATTTATGATGTAACTTATAATAATTGTGTTAATTCTCTTGATAATAAGATGATGATACATTTCTAAGATAATTTTGCATAATAACAAAAATAATAAAAAAAAACAAGCCACAGTAATGAGGCAATAACTTACAATCATTGTACAAAAACTCACTAGAACAAGATAGTAACACATTAATGATATGAGACATAAATGCATAAATACAAAATAGCAACTGAAAACAAATGAGATAATATCTTTATAAATACCAGGTGCTCAATTAAAATAAGATGTTAACTTGTTAAATAAGGTGGAACGATTTCTTTATTTTTCTTTCTGTTACTTGTGGTTAAATGTTTATGTCTATTCTGATATAAAGATGAAACAGATGAAGAAAATACTGTTACTTCTGCTGCTGCTAATAATAATAATAATAATAAAAGCAATAGTGCGTGATATTTACAAACCCAGCACAGGACATTAACCTGAATCTATAGACTCTTTAAAAGTCTGAAGTCCACAGAGCAGTACATTGATTTTTGAGCAAAAGGAGTGAGGGATGCACTGTGTGCTATTTTCAGCTGGAGTCGGTCCATTAGTTTCATGAGTAAAAGTCTCGGCTCTTTGCAAAAACAAATCTTTAATATTCTCTTTAGGGACCTCAGAGACTAACTGTTTCACTGAAATTGCTCTTAAAAGCTCACGCTTTGCAAATGAATGCAGGTGTAGGACACGGATTCTCTAAGGCATGGCTAAGGCTGTTAAAAGAAAAGAAAAAAATCAAAACTGCATAATATTCATAAGTTCTGAAGCACAGGGGAACTACAGACTCTCAGCTTCTTGATGTCACTCTGTGAGGAATGTTTTTAAGTACTGCTCAACACCAGTATCAATACCTGATCTGTCAGAAATACACAAACTCAATGCTCAATATTTTGTACAAGTACTTGCTTCGGAAAGTACTCCACTAGTAGTACCACTTTAAATTCGTACTTTACTACCACTAAGTAAACTACTACTGCTGCTGCTCTAAAATGTACTTTAACTACAAAAGTACAAGTCCTCAACAAACGTAGGGAGTGAAAGCAATAAGATTATGGCATTTATCAGATGAGCAGTGTGGTTAGTCTCTTTTATTACTTTAGCAGCTTAGCTAGCTAGCTTTTACCATTACTACCCTGTATAATGCACATAGTCTATGCAGTTCAACATGACATACTGCAAGCAAACAGAATATACAGTAATATGACTAAAGGATGCACCAAAACATCATTATTATAGATTTATTATTAAAAATGACATTGTTATTTATGTGAAACACAAATCAAATGTGCAAGTTATGTTTTAGAGTCTTGCAAAAGGGAGCCAGAAGTATCCACAGCCCAGAGACCAAGTGGGTGGGATCTATTGCCCAGGTAACTGTCAATCACTTTAGTGCACTAACCAATCTGCACTTTCGTAATGACCAGCCAGTTATTGCTGTAAACTAAGCTTGGTAGAATTGTTTTGTTGCTGTCCTTTCCATGTGGGGTGTAACTCAGTCATGATATGGTGTGAGTGACGGCATGAACGCTCATGTTGAGATTAAAAAAATCAATGCGCAGCTAAAAGATCACAAGTCTCTATTTAAAGTGTAGGAAGTAAAAGTACAGAATTTTCATCAAAAATGTTATTGGGTAAAAGTAAAAAAGTAAGCAAGGTTTATTTGTATAACACATTTCATACACAATTGTAATTCAATGTGCTTTACATAAAAGAGAAGAAAATAATCATAAAATGAAATAGAAAATAATACAATGCAATCAATACATGAAAAAAGTACAGATACACGAACAAAAAACTCAAGTACACTAGCAGTAGGTCATTAATCCTAGTAGTTTATTCGATTAATAATAATCAATCCTGATTGATAATTATGCTGAAATTATTATTAACATGTTTAATATTAGTCAGCAGCATCACTGAGCATTTTTTAGGGCCATGACATCATAGTGGTACCTATGTTGCCCATTGCTGTTATGTTAAGCCCTTCCTAGTGAAAATGAGTTGATTTGGGCTTTGCTTTGACCATTTGGCATAAAATAAGCTCTGATTGCCTTTTTTCTGCTGTTAATTAGAACAACATTGCACATTAGGATTATGTAACATGTGCAGTAAAATATCCAGAGTGTTGGTTTAACACCTTCAGTCCAAGTGGACCTACTGTATATAAACTCTGGGTGTAATTCACCACTGGGGATTTTACTGTGTATGATCCCCTGGTGTTTAATGATAATATCAGACTCATATGATTATTATTAGTAGTATTTCTGAAACCTTTGTAGTTCATCTCTGTAGGTAAGCTGTAAACCAGAAGCACCAAAACTGTCTTCTGAGACCAATGTGAAACAAAACAAAGCAAGACGTTAGAGGAAAGGTAAACATGGTAATGGTGATGAAACAGATATACAAGGAGTGGAAAGACTTCACACTGTGTTGGTTCCTGTGCTCAAGTAATATACTGTACAACCAGGAAGTGATCCAGAAATAGACAGCTCATGCTAAAGCTGAAGATCGTGACCTCAGCAGGAAAGGAAGAATTAATGCTAATGTCCTGGGCTGGTGTGGCGGAGTGAAATGAATTGCATTTTGCTGGAAAATAAATTCAGTATTCCATCATTTAATAGTGCCGGTCTATTATTGAGGACACAAGCTCCATCTGCTTTGCTAGCAGTCAGGAGGTCATTTACACAGCGAGGAAGCACAACAGTAATGAGGAGACCGGCTTACAGCTAAGGGACTGATGGGAGATTTTAATAAACTGATTTGACAGCGTTCTGAGCTTTTCTGACCTCCCAAGATCAAGCCAGCAAATGCAGGGGTTATTTGTGGTCATAATGAAGAACTGTTTGCGGACGGGGTTCAACTGTGGCAGGAGCTACTGACATTTCTCCCTGTGTTTGAATTTCCGTTACAGGTGCTGAGATTAGATTAGTACTGTACTTTATCACCTTATTAAATACTTTGGGTTGTTTTCTGGAACAAATAACAGAGAAGGTATTAAATCGAGTTGCATCACAATGATGGCAAATTCTTGATTCTGATTGATTGATTCATTTTCTATAGCAGCAGCTCTGACAGTAGTGCAGGTTTATATTAATGCACTATTTTTCCATGGTAACAGCTCATTTACAGGGATGTGTACAGCCGACAGTCTCTTTGACGAGTCTTCTTTAAAGAGATATTAATTAACATAACATGTATGGAAGGAGTTTGCGGCGTCAGTGCTTTGTTAGTGGTAAAGGTGTAACTTCAAGGAGTATACACTTGTTTATTTGTGGTTTCTTTTTAAAATGACAAGATACATTTTTGAAAAAAAAAAAACTTATCTCATCAAAGACTTTGATGTTAATTACTTGAGTTAATTTACATTTAACCAAATTTGTTTATGCTTAAAATCTTCGAAATATTAAATATTGAATATATTGGGCGAATTTTTGAGTTTTTATTTAATTATTTTAAAATTCCTGTCTAAATATATATTTTCTTTTTCTTCTTCTGATTATTATTTGTATATGTACACAATCACTTGTAAAGAATTTGATTCTGATTTCTGATTTGGATTAGATGAATTAATAAATTTGTACATTTAAATAATAAGACATTTCTGTAAAAATTTCCGCAGAATTTCTGCGCATGCAGCGGTGCCGGTCATTAATAGGCTTTTTGAGTGTATACGCAGATCATCAGAGATTCCTGAATCAGCCAAACACAAGCATAAATATAATGATGCAATCACAGTGAAATGAGCTGGGTTACACACTCACACCTTACAGAGTGTCAGGAAGATCTTCATGCGCACACTGCAGACGACAGCCTCCATTCTCTACAGCTGCTTTGTATAGAGATGGAAATAAAAAAAATGATATGAGAAGTGTCATGAGGAATGTTCCTGCAGAGACACTCGCGATGGAACAGCACCAAGGAATACCATCTTCTACTGACGAAAAAAATTACTCCCATCACTTCCTGCAGAGACAGAGGTGTCCTGTGCTGCAAATAACAGAGTCATCCCTGAAATAATCCTGAAATATTCATGGCGAGACTGACAAGAGGTGATGATGTAAGAGTCTAAAATAAAATTAAAAGAAAAAGATGAATTTGTGAGACATTCTTTCATTGTCTGTACTGCTTTATCTTGTATAGGGGTATATCTTGTATATGCTTTATTTCGCAGGGGGCCCGGAGCCTCTCCAAAAAGACTTAGGGCACGGTGCGGGGTTCACCCTGAATGGGGTACCAATCCATCACAGGGCATTGTGTTTTCACAATAAAGCAGTATAGATAGTGAGTGATTTTAAACAAATACATGAAAACTAGTTGGACTTCTGAAACACAAAAATATTTTATTTATGTATTTATTCATTTATTTTACATATCAAGACTTTGTTTCCGAGGTACAGAAAATCCAAAAATAAAAAAGGCAATTATTTTAAGTCAGCATTATTAAAGACTCCCACTGTTCAGCTTTAACAACAAAAATAATAAAATCTCACAAAAAAAAACATTCAGAAACACTTCCTGTTGAGACGGAGATGTACTCTGCCAAAAATAACCGTGAAATGATGTTGAAATATTCAGGACAAGCAGTGGAGTCACATGTCACACAAGAGGATTTAAAATATAGTCTATTAAAAGAAAAGGAAAAAAAAATAATAATGAAAATAAACAAATAAATAAATCAGCTGGAAATGCATTTGTGTTTCAGTCTCACTAAAATACATTTCAATTTATGAATATAAATAAGTGTTCTAATCATTTTTTTTCATCATGTGTTTTATGTTGCAATTTAAATGACTGAGATCCAGATGGTGTGAAATAAACTGAATAACTGAAGTGGAAATTATGACGGAAATGTCAAATTCTCCTGGTCGGCTCTGACACACAATCAAGTCTTTTCTGTAGCACCTTACTGTAAGATTACGTACGTTTAGCCTTTATGACATTTTGTCAAAAAATATTTGTATTGTTTATATCTAATTGCATGAATAAACTATTTTTACCTCCATTTAATGACATTTTAGATTCAAGAGTTTCAAGACTCGATAGACTTAAATAAATAAAAAAAATAAATACACTTACATGAATAAATAGAAGAATGATTTACGCTAATAGACTTAACACTATACACTATAACATTGTAAGTGTTATCTAGAACAGTGGTTCTCAAACTTTTAAGCCGGCGACCCCTAATTGAAGATCGACAAGATCTCGCGACCCCCACTATCAAAAACAAGCAATAAATATAACAAGCTGTTC
>JAQMYJ010000038.1:31977014-31990786 GCA_030014305.1 Clarias laeviceps
ATATATATATATATATACAGTGTGGATATATATATATATATTAAAGGAAAATCTGGATTTTATACCAAATTTATCTGCTATAAACTGGCATTTAAGTCATATCTCATTATGGAACAACGACACAGAAAAGTGCATCACTTAATTTTCCGGCATATAATGGAATAATACTGTTGCCGTAGAGGGGACACCATTCAATCCACATACGACTTGGGACAGGTTTTATGCCAGATGCCCTTCTTTGCCAGATGCATTTTATCCAGGTTTGGGACCAGCACTGCATCCAGTGGCTGGGGTTTGGGCATTGGGTAAGAATCGAACCCCAGCCTTCCATATGGCAGGCGAGAAACCTCCCACTGAGCCACCAATGCACCAATGAGTTTGTAATTAAAAATTTTAGATTCAGAGTAAAGAAGAAAAACACAAATGATTAGCATGTTCTTCACAGCATAGTGGTTAGCACTGTCAATTTGCACCTCCATGGTTGATAGCTCAAGTTCCACCTCAGGTGTGTGTGTGTGTGTGTGTGTGTGTGCATGGCGTTTCCATGTTCTCCCCATTCTTGATGGGTTTTCTCCAACAGTCCAACAGTTTAGATCAGGCTAACTGGTGTTCCCAAACTTCCACCCTATCCAGGGTGTGCCCGTCTTGTGCCCAAAGTCTCCAGGGATAGGCTCCAGGCTGCCCATGTGACACAGGACAAGCGGTATAGAAGATGAATAAATAAATTGTATGTTATATAAATGTATTCATGACCAAAGAGAAAGGATCCTTTGATGTTTGAACAAATAAATATTACAGGCTGTATTTTAATTTTCTACAGGAACTCTTAGGGAGATGTAAAAAAAGCCCCGCTCTGTGATTTATTTTACAGATGTCTACATTTTTCCATCCGACACTCGCTATTGCTACTGAGAATCATCCAGCTGGGAGATATTATTTGGTGCTGTGGTCTCTGCCAATGCTGGTCATTATTAACACCTGGGCTTAATCATAATGTTTGTGCTAAAGCAACAACATTGGAAAAAAAACTGTTTATAACAAGCAAAGTTACAAAATAAATACGTAAAAAAAATAATAATTAAAAAATAAATCTGGAGACACACCACAGATCTAAGCCTGGATTTCTTTAGAAGATTAGGAAAAGATTTTGATGGGTCAACAAGTGAAATGTTGACATATCTGAGCCTATTTAATTGCAAACTATGTGTGTATAAGTGTATATCATAAACTTCATGTATGCTTTTTATGCATGTACCCATATCTTTGGGTAGGTGTGAGTTAAATTTAAGAGCTTGATTTATTTGGTATAAAATAGAATCACAGTGTAAGATCCGGGATTCTGCTAGTTTTTGGTTTGTTGACCACATTTAGCCCACATTTAGGCCAGAATACAGTCTTATAGACCAGCTTTAGTTCAGGTTTGGTAGGACCACATCTGTGTTTTTGGCTTTTCAGATCTGATGATACATTTTCTACTTTGTCAAACTCACGGCAGAGATGAGTTACATCAGAATCTCAGGTTCAGTAGAGCTGCAGTTCTGTTTTGGTGTTGTCTTTGGCTATAGAGATGTGAGTCACGAGAGATTTCCTGATTTGCCCCAAGTGTATTGAAGATGCAGCTGTGTTTCAGCACTGATCAAGCTGTCTAGATGTGAATCATATTAAATTGTCTCATTAGGCTGAGTCCTGGTGAAGGTACAGCTGTGTTTTGGCATTAATCTGGCTCTCTGGATGAGCGCCATATTAATGTTCCTGATCTAGCTCTCTCCTGGCAGAGCTGCAGCTGGGTTTCAGTATTGGTATGACTGTACAGATGTGAAAAAAATGAAAGAAGCCGATCTGAGGGACTCCAGAGCTGTCTGACTCATCCTGGTGCCCACTGCTGGTTGAGAAGAAGTGGTTAAAGTTCTTGTTACATAGAAGCATCTGGCTACTGCTGAGGTTAGCCTCATGTGGTCTGCTCTGCTCAGATGTGTGTGGCGACTGTGGACGGTTTCACTTGATGACCACGAAGATGGTCTTGGACTCGGCTGATGCGGGCAAGTTTCCTGTGATGGCTTGTCACTGCAGTCGCTCAATATTCTGGCACTGAAATTTCCCAGGACAGTTTTGGACCCAAGTCACAAACACTTAAAGTTGCCTTTATATTAACGTAAAGACCTTTTTCATTATATTGAACTTTCAGCCTCACAGCACACAGATGTATCAGGGACTGATTTATGGACATACTGTCTGATATCACCAAAATGAGAATGGGTTCCCAGTTGATTCTGTTTCCTGCAAAGGTTTCTTCCTGCTGTCATCTCTTTCTTTGCCACCGTTGCCCTCAGCTTGCTCATCAGGGACAAACTGGTAGATATAATTTATTTTTCATACATTGTTTTTCTAATTTACATCTATCTATCTATCTTATATAGATTCATTACACACAGACTGATATATTTCAAATGTTTTTCATTTGAATCTGAATATTACTTAGGACCAATTAAAGTAAAAAGTCAACTGTTTTCACTAAGCTCTGGTTGTCCAGATGTAAACGATGGGTTCACCTGACTTCTGTGCTTCACTATTACTCTGGTTGTCCAGATGTTGTGAGCCATATAGAATGATTTTCTTGATTCTTGGTGGAGATTAGACTGTGTTTTGTCTTAGAACTGACTGTCCAGATGGGATCAATATAAAACTTTTTTGATTCACTTGACTTCTACTTGAGATGCAGCCTTTTCTTTTCTCTCTTTTTCTCTTAGTGGCTAAGCTCTGATTTTCCAGATGTGAGCCATATAAATGTTTCTAATTTCCTGACTCCTGATAGAGATGCTGTCAGGTTTTGGCAAGGCTCTGGTTGTCCAGATATGAGCTATATTAAACTTTTTGATTCACCTGAGTACTGCTGGAGATGTGGCTGAGATTGAACATTACTTTGGCTGTCCAGATGAGAGCCGAGTAAAAACATTTCGATTCGCTCGACCCCTGATGGAGAAATAGCTGTATATTGCCATTACTCCGGCTGCCCAGATGTGAGCCATATTAAATTTTCTGATTCGGCTCAGTCCAATTTCATGGTGATTTAAACAGAATGAAGGCTTTTTATTCTTTATTTCATCATGACACAAATAAAGACTCAGAAATTGCACATGCCACGACCCATCTCAGTACATCTGCCTCTCATGTTTCAGAATTTAGTCACCGATCACGGTGTTCAGTAATTACAGTAATTAGCAGCAGCAGCCCTGTCTGAACATATGGACTGTGTCTGGTATCTGGGCGAGTGCTTCTCTCACTTTAAGGTGTCCCAGTTTGCTGATTACAGAGTTATATTTCTTTTCGATATGAAAGACAAATAAGGATAAAAAAAAAAAAACAGCCAGGAATAAGTTTAGGAAATGTTGCTGACCAGCACCATGGTGCTGACTAGCGCATTTTCATTAGCATAATTTTATTTATTATTAAATTGTATTGTTATAAAATGGCATGAGATGATTTTTAAACTTTAATTAATAGGATTTGAGATTTTGTCTTTCTATATACTGAGTGGAGTCCAAAGGTCTGAGAGGAGCAGTGACAATATTTCTAATCTTGAATTTTTTCAAGATCCTAAATATTTTTTATTTTTTATTTTTTCAAGATCCCGGATCCTAAATATTAAATACCATGGGTTCGGACCATTTCCTTTACATTGTTTTAAAATTTTCAATATTTTTAAATTTTCTGTTTATTCGATCTTTTTATATTGGGCATTAAATCTGGGATATATATATAAAATCCCAGATTTAATGCCCAATAGAAAATAGAACAATTTGGTCATTGTCTATACTGCTTTATCATGTCCACAGTGTAGCGGGGGGCCTGGAGCCTGTCCTGGGAGATATGGGGCACGTGGCAGGGTACACCCTTGATGGTGTGCCAATCCATCGCAGGACACACCGCACACCACAACCATTAAGCCACCGTGTCACCATGGAACAATTTGATGTTTGCTTTAATCCATTTGGGATTCTGTGACGGCCCCATCATTGAGCCTGTGAGATATGATTGGCGGTTCTATTTTTGGCAATCTGCAGATTGAATGCACCTGCCGCTGCGCTCCGAGTGCTCCCTTTAAAAGAGCGATAGTTGAGGCATACAGGTTTTTTTGGGCTTTGAGTTTGGGGTTATATTTGGTTGGAGTTTGCATTTTTTACAGTACATTACAATGTTGCATGCAGGCACCTTGCGCTACACACTGACTCTGATGTATGCAGGAATATTATTATGTTTCGTTGTTTCTTTTTAGTGGATTATGTTTAACTTGAATAAAGCCTGTTCCAATTCAGCCTTATGTTTCCGTGCGTCCCTCTTTTGTTGCTTCCCTTGGAGCCACGGGTTGTAACAATTCAGATCAAATGCTCCTGATCTTTTTGTGTTATCATTGTGTCCTAAGTGTTTATAAAATACACTGTACAAGAGTTACTGTATATAAAACCTGTTTTAATTAAACAATATCACACTTAAGGTTGTACTGTTGTACTGAATATCAGCGCGTCTATTTAATCAGTTATTTCGCTTCACCAAAACATAGCCTTCCACGCCTGTCGGAACAAACTAACCACAACTGGTGGAGCTAGCGACCAACAGTTAGCGACCAACAGTTAGCAGGAGGTGAATGTGGTGTTAAACTCTTAGCGGTTCTCTGTAGCCAAAAGGTGATGAGAATAAACCATGGAGGTGGTGGACAGTCCTGAGAAACTCACCAGATTTACTTTATATTTCCACTTATTCCTCTTTAGAATATCAGCTTCTTAACTTCCGGGTTCTGGGTTCGAATCCCAAATATTGTTAAATGGAAAAGATTAGAAAAGAAAAGCGCTACTGTACAGACCTACTCTCACCCACACTGAGACACACAGTCAGTGTCATTAACCACCACTGAGTGATACATACAGTATAGTTTATGTCCCAGTGCTGTTACTGTCTATTATCACCACAGGAATACGTCTCAGCCAATCAGAATACTCGGGTGGAAGTAACTGTTCTATAATCATTATTATTTCACATGAGCATCATTTTTATCAAATGACAAACCAAGCACCATTTAAAATGAGCAGCTGCATTTTGACACACAAATTCAGAAAATATAAAATAAACAGTGATGACAAAATGAAAAACAAAGCATGATGGTTTGGAATCTGTGCACAGCATGGGGCGTTCTTTGGAGCCTTAAGGAGGTTCAGTTGTGGCTTTTGATGGATCAGTGGAGCCATGTGGTGCATTTTGCACTACAGTAAAGCAGTCAGCACAGGAACTGCGATAAACCCACGTGCAAATAAAAAAAAAAATTCCAACCAAATACTGATTTCTTTATGTTATTTAGTCAAAGAGTTAAGACAAATTATTTGCATTTTGTTCTATTTGAGTTATTAAAGCTTTGCAAATACTGCATGACCTTGGGTTAATAATAATAATAATAATAATAATAATAATAATAATCAGTTCCACCACTCAGGTTCATCACTTAATGATTATCACATAAATTGTATTAATTAAAATTACAATTTTTTGGAGCAAGTGGAGCATGCACTGTACACATTCCTGTGAATCAGCTATTACTATATAATGTATATAAACAAGCACGTTAATATAAACCTGCACTACTGTCAGAGCTTCTACAATTAAGACCCGGGATCTTTAACTCGAAACCCCAAAGACATTGATTGCATAGATGTCAGAAATCATTCGCTCCTGCAAACTGTGCTCTCAGCACTGAAACCACCCGGGATGCCGAGTGCTTTGAAAAACTACCTCTCAGGCTGACAGCAAGATAAAAGAAGACTTTCCTCTTCCTCTGTGTGTTCAGCAAAACTTTGATTGCTCATCACGTCTCCAGAGCAGATTAACCAGGGGATAATTATAGTGAATCGCAGCATACAGTAACTATATCACCCAGAAGCAGACACAAGTACAAACATATTGCAAATCAAATGTATACTCACACAGTTATTCATTTTTATAAACTGATTTTTTTATTGAATTATTATAAAATTTGATTTACACATTAGGCAAATTTGTGTTTTTTATCCAAAATGTATCAAAATGCATAAACATTGGACATTTTTACAAAGTTTTAGGTTTTTTTCTTTTTTTTCTCAAAAAAGTTTAGTTTTTTTCTCTTCACTGTGCACATAGTTCTTAAGAATGTGCACAGTGAAGAGGTCATAATTAAGGTTTTTGGACCCATCACTGATTACTTAAATATTTATAAGCTATCATCTGTATAAGAGGTTTCAGACTGAAACTGGCTGTTTACACAACCTGGTCTGTGCAGGGATTAAAAAGTAGCCCAAATAAATAATTTCCATTTTCTTGTTTTGGTAAATAATGTTTGTTCCTTTTAAAATATTATTATTATTATGTAGGGAATATTAAATTTTTTGTGTGTTTCATGATAATATGTGTGCATGAGAACAGAGTGTTTTCTTTCTTTGACCTCGACACGCTGCGCTATCAGGAAACACATTTCTTAGTATGATCTATGTTCAGGGTTGTAAAACTGCTGAAGGCTCATAATTGCCGAACTGTTCCTAAGCTTCTGTTCTTTCCCACGTTATCTTTTTATAAACATTCCAAACCAGATGTAACCGTTTGTTTGGTGCATCCCATGGGTGCTCGATTGGATTGGGATCTGGAGGCCTTGGGCTTTAGTGGTCTCAGCTCTTAGCCTGTTGTTTTGGTGCCTTTCTGTCATGACCAGAATTGACATTTTCCTGCAAGTTGCACTGCATTGGCTTTTCTGTGTGATCGGACTGGACAGGCTGGACTTTGGCTGGTTTTGATTTTGATTGTGTGGGTCAAAAATAGTTTGAGTGAGTAAACGAATGTTGAGCTGATTTGGAATTAGCGTGCCGATTAAAAAAAAAAAAAAAAAAAACCACAGTATTAAATATTTTAAACAAAATCTATCCTAAGTGGTTGTACTCCATCCAATCAATCATCCTGAAACTAAATCACAGACTGTCATGTATTGGGGGTAGAAGAAAATAACTGGGTGCCAAACAGAGTGCCAAACAGCAGTAATCCAAATAATGGAAATCTGAGCAGTAAAGAAGACAGTAATCAGAACAGATGCAATACAATGACAAGCTAAACTCGAGAACTTAAACTATAATGCTAATCAGGGACACTAAACTGGGACACCTGTGAGCACAAGCAGGAAACAAGAGACAATGAAACACAAAGTCAAAATTAAAGTTGATTTCTGCTGTCAGTCTGTTGTGCTTCTGTCTTTCTTCGTTCTTTCTTTCATTCTTTATTCTGCAGGTTCACCAGCAGATAGCAGTTGGTCTGGTTTTAGGTCTGGAGGTGACCAGCCATGGCTCCAGAAGCTCAACACCATTGGCAAGAAGACTAGATGGTTTTCACTAGTTTTCAATTATTTTAAACTAATTTTCAGACAGATAGTCTAGAACTAATTAGTAGCATTACCTGTTTTGTGCAAAGGGAAGAACTATAATACATGGCACATGCTGTGTTAATACTTTTCTGTAGAATACAGAAGTAAATATTGATCAGATAGTTTGGCTTGCGTTATGTGTGTTTAGGTTGGTTTTAAATAGTTTTGGGGCTGGAAACTATTGACTGTCAACTCTGGCAACAAAGTGCAGTATCTTCGGTGATGATTCGGACTTGTTTTTGCAGCTACAGGACCAGGGCACCTTGCAGTTATTGAGTCGATCATGAACTTCTCTGTATACCAGAGTATTATAGAGGCAAACGTGAGGACATCTGTCTGACAGCTAAAGCCTGAAAATGGGGACATGAAACAGGACAAATGATCTGAGCACACCAGTAAATCTACATCAGGATGGTTAAAACATAAAGGAATCAATGTTTTGGAATGGACTAGTCAAAGACCAGAAATGCTGAGCTGTGAATAAGTGAATGCCCAAAAACCTCTATGAACTGAAGCAATGTTGTAAAGCTCAGACCAAAACGGTGTGAATGGCTGATAAAGACATATCGGAAATCATTACTTTAAGTTATTGCTGCTAAAGGTGGATCTACAAGCTATTGAATCATGGGGTACTAAGTATTGCCCACATGTTGTTTTTCAGGTTTTGTTAAATAAATAATGGCATGGTGAAAAAAAGTTATGTTTTTTTTTTCCTGAGGCTGTAATTGCCTAATTCCAAGACCTGTTACAAGCTGATGATTTTTATTATGGTTTATAAAAAAAAAAAAAAAAAACACGTTAAATTAAAATAGGGTCTTCTTTTGAACTTTTGAAAACGACTGTATGCATGAACATAAAAATCATGGTTAGCAGTATATTTTCAGAGTGGGTTTTCAGAGTGGGTTTTCCCAGGCTGCCTTATCTTTGGCTTAGGCTTTACATTAGAAGTCTTCTTCTCTAACCACAACTTGAATTCCTCGATACACATAGCCTTTAATTTGGGGCAGAAGTGACAAGGTCATGCTGAGAGCTTTCCTCTGAACACCATAAAGCTTTCAGATAGACCTACATAAAACATCAGAGATATAGGGCTGGAATGAGTCATATTTATGAGGCTTTCAATACGGCACATGATTGAATGAACAAAGACAGCCGGCATTATCATAAATATGAAAACAGAGCCGTTTCAGCGTGCATGAGGTAATAAAAAGCGAGACAAACAGCAAACTCCATTCAGCTTTTAAATGGGTCACATTTCAACATGCCAACATGTTATTTAGCAGTAAATCTGGGCATCTCTGGCCTGGTCGTGTTTTTTACACTTCTATTCATTCTGCACAGTGTTTCCTGGTCAAAGGAGCACATGTTAATGTGTCAGGAAGGGAAAAAAAATAACTGATGTCAAATCGTAACCTTCTCTTACAGAATTGGTTGATGGATGTGGTTCTACACTGATATTACATTCACAACTCTGAAGGTATGAGCTAAAGCTAACACACCTTTTATATACAGGGAAAGCTTCTTAAAATTAGAAATAGCACTTCTGTCGCAGGGGGCCTGGAGCCTATCATACTGGAAAAGGTACACCCTGAACAGGGTGCCAATACATTGCAGGGCACAAGCGTGCACAGACTCACACTAGGGACAATTTGGAAATGCTAATTAGCCTAATCTACATGGACTCTGGGAGAAAACCAGGCACAGGGAGAACAGGAACACTCTATGCACAGAAACTTGAAGGCGGGACTCAAACTCTGAACCCTGTGCCACAGTGCTACCCACTATGCATCCTCGTTTAGAAAACACTTTATCTTCCTTTATTATTATTTTTTTAATTAAGCACTTACACTGTACACTGTGTGGCCCAAAAGTCCGGATCCTTTGGCAATTTATTCTTAAAGGAATTTGTATATTCGTTTGACTTCATTATGCACAAGACACCTTTCAAACTAACTACAGAAAAATTAGCTCCTTCTCTTTCATACTGTATACACAAGACACCTTTTCAAATATTTGAATTTAGTAGCGTTTGTTTGTTTGGCAGTGGATCCAGACATTTTGTACATAAATATAAATAAATTTAATTAACTTTATAATAAGAAACATTTTCAGTTCCAAACATTTTCTTTGATATTCTTTGATATCAATGCCATCTTAATAAAATCAGCAAAATCTGCAGCAGTTACAGCCCTTTGTGAATCCCATCCAGCTACATACAGTACAGTATAACTACACTTCACTTTAAAATAGAATCAATAAACACGTCTTTTTACTCCATTTAATGATTCTATGATCGATTATAGAACATTGAAACTGCATCACCAGTCTGATTTCCTGTTACAAAAGGAAATGCATCAACACATGGAACAAACATGACTCATAATGAGTGGTTTTATGAGTGGATTTAAAGGTCATGAGACCTTTAAACTCACAATAAAAGGACATTTGGGCAAATGGCTAAAGGAACAAACTGCACCAACTCTAAGACTTTTCCAGCCCTGATTCATTTGTAATTACTCGCAGTCTGCAATTAGATCTGCAGGATTGTGACAGTAAAAGCATACTGAAATTTCTCAAAGTCAAACTGCTGAGCTACTCAAGGCGTTTTTAGAATAACTGGGTTTTAGTCAGTGCATTAGGTGAAATCACAGAAAATAAAAAAAACTCATCAGCATCAATAGAAGCATTAAAAAGACTTTCTCTCTATTCGAATAGCAAGGTTTTTTTTTTCAGACGGGAAGCTACAGTATGTTATGCAACTATCAGTCGCAGTATGGGTAAAAGTGTGGGTCCAGCAGTACTGGAGACAACGAACACACATCTGATAATGTTATGTCGTCTTAAACAACATGTTGTCTCCTTAGTAATCGCTTCTAAATCGATCTGAATCGCCTCTGAACTGCAAAGCAAACTCACTTCTACGACTTTTGGTTAAAAGTCGTAGAAGTGAAACTTTGCTAATTTGGTCGCTCGCCAGCTCCTCCAGTCTCGGTTAGTTAGTTCCGCCAGGTGCAGACGGATATGACATCATAACCTGTTGATGACAAATGGTGTTTGTGGAACTGTTGTAGAAAAGCAATAAATAGCACAACAGCACAACCTCGAGTGTCGTATTACTGAAATGAACAGTCCTTCTACATGGCTGCTCTTACGTTTCTCATCCAAAAGTGCTTTATTTCTGAAACACATTTGGCACATGTTTACCTTGATGTGTTCACATTCTCCTCCGTTCCTCAAGGCTGTTTGCTCCACAAATTACTTGGGAAAAGCTTAGCTTCTGGTTGTCATTTCTATGGACATAATATAGCAGGTTTAACAGTCTTAAGAACCTCAGGTCAAAATCAAACAAACACACACACACACACACACACACACACACTGAGAGAGAGTAAGCTGATATCTACACTGAGTAAACAAGCTGGGTCTTAAATGGCAAATCAGGCTGCTGAATGACGTGCAGTCGGTATTATAGTGAAATGAAGTAGAACCCAGGTGCTGCCACTGGCTCCGTCTCCACAGGCCTGAGTTTCTCCTCATATCTCCACCGGCTTCCTCTGGGCTCTCTAGGTTTGGGGTTCTACAGTACGTTCACACTATCGACTGTCAAAGTGACAAGCTGGTGTTTATGACACATTTTACTTCAACATAGCGATATTTTGAGTCTGGATTTTTCTCATTTCTATGCAAATGAGGTCTGAAGCCTTAAAGGAGTGAGAAATCCAGACGATCAGCTCGAATGATTCCTCAGAGCTTTCCTATAGTGGGTGCGGTCTGGTGTTTCTTCCGTTCTACACTCACCTATTAAATCCCCACATGTTCTTTAAACAAAACCTTGAAGTACAACTTCGAATCTTGGTTTCATCTTATCTTAGGACATATAATAATAATAATGATGATAATAATAATAATAATAATAATAATAAAGCTTGGAAGGTTGGAAGTAGAAGAGATCATTTGATGTTTTCGCCTTTTCTACCATTGAACATGCAGCTCTACACGTTACCCTTGACGTGTTTGATGGAGCAGTTGCGTATGTATTATCGCCACCTACAGGGTCAGCATTTTCATTTCATTTGCATTTTTTGTGTAAAAGGAGAGAGAGTTAAAAAACAAAAAACAAAAAAAAAAAACACGGTCCATGTGGACGAGAATACATAATAATTGTGAAGAAAAACATGTTTTCATATAATATCTGTATACTTGTGGAAAGCAAATTTTATGCAGAGCAAAAGGCTGAAACACACCACACTGATGATGTCTTTTGGCACCTGACTTTTCCAGACGTGGGCCGATTCCAAGATGGATTCGGAGTAGCAAAACAACTCATCCACAAGGGAATCATGGGGGAGTTTTTTCTCATAGAAGGGAAAACAGCCTGCATAAAAACCTCCTCAGTTCCTGCTTAGTCCTTTCATTTGGATGGTGTGTGGCATCCTGAGATAAGGTCTACCTTCATCTCCATTACCTTCACATACATAAGAACTGTGATTTTGTCCTCCAGCTAGAGGGCTGAGAGTGGTGCTACAGTATAATGGTTCGTTGGCGTAGGGTTAAGGGTTAAAGTAAGGGGCGATTTACAAAGAATTTATAACCTTCTACAGTTTCCATGAGAAACAACATGAAAGCCTGGATCCATCCTGCATTTGTATCAGTGGTTCAGCAGGATGGTGTTGGTGCTGTAATGGTGTAATGGATAGGGGGAGATTTTCTTGGCACACTTTGGAACCTTTTAGTACCAACTGAGTGTGGGTACATGGTTTCACAGGATTACATACCATGTCATAAAGCTAAAATGATCTCAAAATGATTTCTTGAACATGACAGTGAGGTTGTTCTCACAATCCAATTGTGAGATTGGATCTCAATCCAATAATGCAACGACTGCATGATGTTGTCATCTCCATACAGAGCAAAATCTCTAAGGAATGTTTCAAGCACATTGTTGAACCTAATGAAGTGGTCAGTGAGGGCATTGCTGACCCCTCAACAGGATACAATGGCTAAGAGTGTATAATTTTGATAACCTGTCTATGATAAGGTTGCAGCACAGTAGGATCTGAGTCCTGACCCGAACCTGTAGACTCAACCTGACGCCCTGTAAAACTTTCCTAACAAAATGAAATAAAAAATAGCATGCCTCCTATTTGAACTTTTTTTTCTATGCTTTCAGAAAACAGTATCTCAGCTAAAATGTTGAGGAAACGGATCGGAGTGACAGGGATGGGTAATGAAACCAGTTTTCATGGTTGTATCTTGATAATCTATAAGTGAGCCATCAGTGTTTTGACCGTCTGCAGTCTTATACAGCTGTTCGTCACCATAGTGTGAGTTGAGATGATGAGCCGATCCGTTATTCCCACAGGAGGTCTTATCAAGGTGACAGTCTCAGATCATGCCCTTTCTCTCTCTCTCTTTCTCTCTTTTTCAGGCACATCGGGTTTTAAGATTAGAACTATTACACTTAACATGATACTCGGGTTGATGTACCCTGACGTTTAATGTATACCGTGCCAAGGAAGATGATATTCCATACCATCTCTTAAGTTGTTTGCTTTTAGCACTGCACCACAAATCTCCAAAACACATGAGTTTAGATTTGAAACATTCTTTCAAACACATGACTTCTCAATTTCAACTTCTCACCTGCATGACTGAGAATCTTCACATACTTCTCATCACATTGTGTGAATTTTCAATATGATGTTTGCTGTCCTTTTTTTTTTTTTATCATTCAACTTCACCAATTATTCAAGTCTCTGATGATCTCTGATGATCACACTCATTTATTATTAAGTTTTTCTGAAAAAAAATTTTCTGTGAAGTTGCCAGTTCAGCACTATCTTTCGAGGGTTTAATAAAGTTTTAAACAGTTCTTAACCAAATTCAACACGACTTTTATTTCTGCAGTCTCCTTAGTTGTTTTCTTTGCTTGAACCTGGAACATAATTTCACCTTTCTTTTGGGTAATTTTTTGAAACATCGCTATCATTCTTGAAGTTTTGTAAAAGGTTGTGTGTACCATGCTGAAAAGCTTTAATTCATTCTTAAAAGTAAGTTCTAAGTCAACCCTATCAACATGAAATGTCCCATAAGCGTTGTGTGAGCCAAGGTTCTCAAAATGTGTAGCGGATTTGTCAGTAGGATGATGGAACATTTATTTTTTTTAGTAAGATATGCAGAGTTGGATAATTGGTGTTTCCCCATAGCGTGAGTGTGTGCGTGGTTGTGCCGTGTGATGAACTGGCACCCTATCCAGGGTACATGTTTCCAAATAACTGAAAACATGTTTTATATTCTAGTTTCTTCAAAATAGCCCCCCTTTGCTCTGATTACTGCTTTGCACACT
>JAQMYJ010000038.1:32002739-32013998 GCA_030014305.1 Clarias laeviceps
TTCAGCCTTTACAATGTAGAAAGAAATAAAAATCAGGAACCATCATGGAGTTAGAAAGTGATCTAAAACTTTTGAACAGTAGTGTACGTGAGAACTTATTGTAAGATTTCTGTCAATTTAATTTATTTCTTTATATTTTTCAAAAAATAGTGCACAGATCATAGTCTGTATGTTTCTACCAGATCCTGTTTTTTTGTGCCATACAGGTTCGTTTTAGAGGGAAATAGTTTAGATCAACTGCTTAGGCAAGTGATGGACCGCTCCACTTTGGGTTTAATTGCATTTCAGTTCATGTACTCGGGCAGCGTAATGAAAACTCATGACCCCTATTGTATTAATTTAAACGAGGCTAGGCGGGTTTCCATCTTCAACAAGCGCACCCACTCACATGGAATTGATCCCCCTCAAGGTCGCACTCTGACCTGATGCAGAGCTCACTGGTGATGAATGTCGAGATTGGACTGAGGAGGTTAATGAAAGGCCGTTTGCTGTACATGAAAAAGCCTCTTCCACGATGCTAATGAGACTCTGAGCTGAAACATATGCACCCTGGGACAGCCAAGCTATTTATCCAAGGACTTCAGCGGCTTTAAAACAGAACCACTTGACTCTGTGAATTTATTAGTCTCCTTGTTTAAGCGTATAAAAGATCCAAAAAAAAATAAAAAATCTTTGGGTGCATCATGTGTTATGATGCCCTGCAACACAGAATGTGTTGCAAGGCAGCTTTGTTAAGAGGGATGTGTTACAGTATGTTGCCATGGAGATTCGATGTAGAAACCTCTGCCATAAATCTACACCCCACTGATGCACCCATTACATCCTGGCGATGTGTATATCTGAGGCTACGTACAGTCCAAGTCTACCACTTACTTTTTTAATTAAATCAAATTAAATTTTATTTGTACAGCGCTTTATAAATAAATAAACCCCACAATAAACCTTGCAACAAAGCAGATTTACACAAATATATTAATATATATATAAAAATAAATAAAAAATTACGCACTTTATTAGACTGAATCTTACGGCCGTGGCATCATTTTGATAATCTTATGCAGTGTAACAGCATTCACTTCCGTCTAGTCACATTAATTTCTCTCCAAGATCTTGTAATGATGATGTGAGAGTCTGACCGCTGCCTACAGACCTCTTCAGCATGTCAGAGAGATTCTCTCTGTGGTTAAGGTCTGGACTCTGTAGTGGCTGATTCAGCTGACTTCATTTTATTGCCCCTGAGTCTAAACCTGAGCAACTGAAGCCACCCCAGATCATAACACTGTCTCCAGAGGCTTGTACAGTGGACACTATGCATCACTTCATCTGCCTCTCTTCTAACTCTGATTCACGCGTCACTATGGACTCATCAGAAAACATGACCTTTTCCCATTGTTCCATAGTCCATTCTTTATGCTCCTAGCAAATAAAGTCTTGTATTCTCTTGGAGTCTCACTGATAAGTGGTTTTCTTAAGGCTACACAGCTGTTTAGTCCCGATTCCGTGAGTTCTCTTCACTCCGTGTGTATGGAAATGCTCTTACCCTCACTATTAAACTAAGCCAGCTACTGTTATTGTTTCTGTTATGAGTTTATCACATTCATTCAGGATCTATCGAAGATGATAGACCACTACTATCCTTCAAGGTTTTAATAATGCATGTTATTGCAGTTCTCTATCCAATTTTAGTAGTTTCAGCAAACTTGCTTATTTGTTTTTTTTGGACAATAATTTAAGATAACTTCAGAAACAGAACAACATCTTTGCCGTGTCCACAGGATACGATTTCTGACATGTTTGTGTAGCAAAGAAATGAGAAACTACTCACTGTTACAGTTTGCCAGGTTACAGTATGTATCTTTGGCTAAGTAACATGAATGATGGTGGAAATGCGATAACTCGTGTCATGTAATGATGGATCACATCCTAGTTACCTATTTAACTGTGTTAGGAAAAACTGAGAGAGAGAGAGAGATGAACAAAGGTATTGAATGCAGTGAGTTTCCAAGGATGAATCTGTACTTGTAGCCGTAGTTCTTATCATTTAATAAAGTTGTTTATGTCGCACAATGTATTTGTTTTTCCTCTTATAAAGTCAAATATTCTCTGATGTTCACTTAAGCTTATATTTCGCCCCAGTTTGTTTTATTTCTGTTGTCACTTTTCAATTTTCTGTAAAACTCCATTTATAGGATAAGAAATTCGTCCTAGCAGTTTAGCGTCTATATAAATCTGGAAAAAAAAATCTACTAAGAAATGAAGTGTGGTTCAGAGACAATGCTTCTAGAGATTATTTTTTTTTTACTACATTCACTATCTTCTTCTTCTTCTATTTTTTCTTCTTCTTCTGGCTGCTCCTGTTAGCAGTCACCACAGCGGACCATTTGTCTCCATCTAACTCTGTCTACCACGTCTTCCTTTGTCACGCCAACCTCCTGCATGTCCTCCCTCACCACATCCGTAAACCTCTTTTCCTCCATCTCTAATGTTCTTCTCCCGATATACTCCTCATCCCTCCTCTGCACATGTCCAAACCATCTCAATCTGTCCCCAAACCGTCCTACCTGCACTGTCCCTCAAATATACTCATCTCTAATTCTGCCTATTCTTGTCACTCCCAAAGCAAATCGCAGCATCTTCAGCTCTGCGTCCTGTCTCTTTGTCAGCTGAAACATCTCCGAACTGCACAACATCGCCTGTCTCACTACCGTCCTGTAAACTTTTCTTTTCATTCTTTGCCGATGCCTTTCTGTCACAGATCACTTCTGCTACACTTCTCCACCCTCTTAACTTCTCTTCCACACGCCCCATTGCTTTGGACAATTCAACCTAAATATTTAAACTCCTCTATTTCCTGCAAACTGCAATTACGAAATCCACTATATTATTCTTATATTTTACATTTTAATAGAAATTTCCCCACAGTGGGACGAATAAAAGTATATCTTATCTTACATTCTCTTGAATGCATGCACTTCTTCAGGAGTCAGTATATTAATACTTCTGTAGGCATAAAAGCAATTGACATTTACAGAGGACTTCAAGCACTGTACTGAATCTGAACTGTGTAAACGTTTTCCATGCACTGGTGAATGACGATCCCGGCCGAGGTGGCTTGGAGCTCACCGCAGTCATGGACATCGTGAACATTCAGCAGGTGGAATGTCTGATCTTTGAAAAAAAGGACTTTGTCAACTTATAGAAGAGACACATCTGCCTGTGTGTGAACTGTACACACACTCATTCACCAGCACCACTTGCACATCACAGGAACTCATCTGGGAGTTATTGCCACGCCCCCCGTACAGTCCTGACCTCACTCCAAGACATTTGCACATGTTTGGGGCATTAAAGGGGTTCCTGGGAGGCCGGCGTTTCAGACGTAAAGTAGGCTTTCCAATCATAACCTTGGCGTACTGAGAAAACGTTCTACCTTGACCAGTGTTTCACAAGCACTAGTGAAACACTGGGATAAGTGCATTATAAGTGTATCAGGGGATTATATAGAGGAATAAAGGGAGTTTTTACTTTATAACTATCACATATGATCTAAATTGCGTATTTCTACTATTAACAATATAGTCACAGGTACCTTAAAGTTTTCTTATTTTCACTTGTAGAAACTAAAGTATGACTCATATGATTAATATTGTTTTTTTTTTTAAACTAGAACAGCATTCTGATTTTTTTTAACAAGGCTCCCATGCTCTCAAACAAATGTACTCTCAAGTATTTCTTTTTTATCCACATTTCAGTGACACGGCACATCTGCGTCTCTCTCCTGAGGTCGTCGTGTCTTTCAGTGAGTCAGTGCAGCTCTCATGTTTTTTCTGAGTCACCTGCACTTTTCATTTCTCATAAAAGCCGCGCATAAGACGTACTGTAACATGCCTTCATACAGATCGTATCTGAGCTCCTCGTTGGAGTTTATCACCTTAACTTTACAGACGTAATCAATTAAAAGAGCTCTGAGAGAAGTTTCACGTCCACACAAAGAAATTAAAGGTGAAGGTTAATGACCAGTAAGGTATTTTATGAATGTTCGTTATGAATATTCAGTAAGCAATAAAACACTGTGTGTGTGTGTGTGTGTGTGTGTGTGTGTGTGTGTTTACAAGTTACAGCTTCACCTTGAACTGGAGACTCCTTCTATAAATGCTCTCTAATCAGGTGTCTCTTAAAACATTATTATACTTAAAAGTTAATAGAACATTTACACAATTAACTCTTACAATATAAAATGTAACACAGTTGAAGTTTGTGGATAACGCTAGCCTTAAATCTGTATTTAGCATATTTAACACCACACAGCCCTGCAGACATCATAAAATGTTAAGTTTGCACTGCTATTCTTTCTTGTTCTTCCATCATTCATTTATATGATGTGTGTGTGTGTGTGTGTGTGTGTGTGTGAGTGCCCTGCACATGGATTAGCACCCTGTCCAGGCTGTACCCCACTTCATGCCCTGGGATTTGAAGGCATTTTGTGGTTGGAAATCTGTGGGACTTAAAGCAGACCCACTTTACATAATTATCCAGAAATTATAAGAACTTATTGATAAACTGATCATTCAGACCACTCCAAGTTTTCTCGTCGCCTCGGAATAAAGCCAAGTAATAATACAGAGCTTGCATAATGGAAAACCTTTATTTTACTTTATTCTTATTACAAAAACAAAACTCACTTCTATAGACATATTCATTTGAAATGCTCCAAGCCTGAGAGTTGTATATGGGGAAATAAAGGTACACAGTAAAATCCCCAGTGTTGACTTTATATAACTCGATAGACACTGTAGAGCGAGTCTGTACCTACATAAACATAGTAAAGTGCGAATTCAACACGGCCAATTCTACATGTGTGTCTACAAATCTAATGAGAAAAAAGACATTAATTCAATAAACAATAAAATGTGCATTAACTGTAAAAATACAGCAATTAAGTTATTATAACCTGATCTGAGTGTAATATATTGTCATGAAATGGTTGGTGTTGGGGCTGTGGGCTTGTGGGGGTGTTGGTTGAGGCATAGACACAGAGGTAAATGGCTTACAAGTCTTTTAATGATGAATTAAAATCAAACAAAACAAACATGAACACAAGTTGGCTTTACTGCTGGAGAATGTTTCAAACAAAACATCACAAAATAATATCAAACACAGACTAGGGACTAAGCATAATCAAGAAACTAAACAGACTAAACATACTCGGACACAATACAAACAAGAAGAATAAATTAACTAAACATGCTAAACAGACAGGGAGACTAAACACACAAGGGACTAAACCTACAAGGGACTAAACCTACAAGAGACTTGGCTAGGCCTACTAGCTGGTATGCACACTAGCTGCTAAGCTGGATGGTAGCTAAACAGACTAGTATTCAGAGACCCAAGTGACGAACAGACTAGGTACACAGCAGACTAGGTATGAAACAGACTAAGAACTAAACAGGTTAGTGGCTAAACAGACTAAGATCTAATCAGACTACGAGATTAAACAGACTAAGATCTAATCAGACTACGAGACTAAACAGACTAAAATCTAATCAGACTACGAGACTAAACAGACTAAGATCTAATCAGACTACGAGACTAAACAGACTAAGATCTAATCAGACTACGAGACTAAACAGACTATGATCTAATCAGACTACGAGACTAAACAGACTAAGATCTAATCAGACTACGAGACTAAACAGACTATGATCTAATCAGACTACAAGACTAAACAGAATATGATCTAATCAGACTACGAGACTAAACAGACTATGATCTAAGCAAGTTAGTAGTTCAATGGTTAGTAGTTATCCAGACTAAACATACAAGAGAAGCTACTCACACAAGAGGCTAATCCTCTTAGGGGCTAACCACGCTAGAGGCTAAGCTTACGCTAGGAGATACACAGACAAAGATACAAACTACAACACATACAAAATCAAAACAGATGTAAACTTAACTTAAACAGCTCCATAAAACAAGTGCCAACTAAAACTAAACAAATCAAATGCTCGACTCAGTTTCCCAGAACAAACAGCTATTTATAAAGAAACTAATGTGCTACCTCGGTTAAGGTGGTCACTCTCATCACCTGACCAAGGTGCATTCTGGGAAACTAAGTCTAAAAAACAAAACACACATGTGCCCTCTAGGGGTGAACCCTTACATGGAATTTGGTAAAATTCCTATGGCGTTCCTATTGGATTTTTTGGGGGGGGATTTTTATAAGGTTGCCATGTGCTCATGATGAGAGTCTTAAAGACATTATAGCTGTTATATACTTTCCAGTGAATACCGCGTATGTGTATAAGCCTCTATTAGTATTAATATTTCATATTCCATAATATGTTTTATAAAAGTTGTCATCCATTGTTGCTCAAATCCTGATGTTTCTCTAACTGGACAAAGTGGAGAAGTTCAAGTACAGCAAGCAGATTGGTTGGTGATCAGGATTGGGGACATTTACAGGTGGATGCTACATCCATCTTCCTGCTCTTTCTGGATCAAATGACAGCTTCAGGTCAGCACTAATAAACTCATAACAATAAAATGAATAAACTCAGCTAATCTCTTTCTATCTTTGTTTTATTGTTTTTCACTTGGTTAACATCTCTGTCACCCCAATCAAATTTTTTAGAAAGTGATATTTCATTATCATAATGAGAAATGTTTGACTATCTAGCTGTTTGAACAGAATAGTTAATATTTGTTTTATGGTGTACAGGGCTACACATTGTGTACACATGCAATGAGGTCAATGTTGTTCAGAATCTAATGTTCTACATTGAAACAGCATACAAAGTTGCGGTAAGCATCCTATAAAGAACATATTCATATTCTAGAATATAACCATAACTATGTAAAGAACAAGTGGGTTTTCTTTGGAATGTTGTTTAGGATTTTGGAATGTGGGAACGAATAGACAAGACAAATCAAGGAACTCAATGCCAGCTCTATTGCGATGGCAAAGGTGAGAGGTTCGGTTTGTCTTGAAAGTATCATTCAACCTGTGCCATTTGCAAATACTGTACGATTAGAAAGAGTAGATCACTATGTGGGCAGATTTCATTGATTTCCAACCATGGTGTATTTAGGCAGCCTTGGAGGCCTTGGACAGATTAAACCTCTTTGGTGCCAAAGGTGGCCCAGAGTCTGTCGTTCACGCTTTGTCTGATGACATACAGTGCTGCCAAGTAAGAGTGACTTTTGCTTTGAACATTACATAAGAGGTATGAGGAGCTTGACTATTTTTGCACATACATAAAGTTTATTTTTAAATATAATATACAGAATTTAACCAAATATATGCAACCCTTTACACCAAATGTATTAATTCAAACAAGTTTAAAATTGTTTGCTTTTTTTGGTTGTTTTGAGGCTTATGGATATAGGGGAATGGATCAGAACCTCAAATCAGACCCAGTTTTGTTTAGGGGTGTTTTAAAATAATGAAACCTTTTTAGCTGTAAAACATTGAAATTATTATTGAGATTCGGATTTAACCCAGATATGCTTTGGGCAACCCAGGAAACCGCTGGTTTAATAATATACTATATAAATTTCAGTGTGTTGCTGCAATGCTATAGATGTAAACATCTCCCCATCTTTTCTCCACGATTTGGTCACTTACCAATTCCCACCCATCATCCAGTTCACCCCTATCATACAACAGCCATCATCCATGCATGGTGAAGGCTTTGTATGTGACATATAATGCCAGCCAACCACAGCGATGTGCTGCTCATGCCGCATCACAGGGCAGCGTAACACACTCTAGCGAAAGCTCTATCTGCCCTCTCACAGATGCCCACAATTGGCTAGTGTTACAATGATTGACAGGAGACATTGATTATTCAATCCCTCACACACACACACACACACAGAGTTCAGCCAATTTTGCTCTCGTCTCCTAGCAACATGGCATCCTTGGGATTCAAACAAGTTCACTCCTGCAAATAGGGTGAAAGCTTTTCTGTTGCACCACTTTGGCTAGGTTTGGCATTAATCTGTCCTTAGACCAGATGTCTACCAATCTATAAATCCAAGAACATTGGATATGACCTGTCATGACCAATCAGCTACATTGAGTAATTAAAAAAATATTATATTTATAACAGAATCATTACAGTTAGTTATTGTCTCACTCACTGTCTCTTGCCAGACAATCCTCAGCTCCATGCTGCCAAGAGCATCTACTTCTAAAGAGGTGGATGCTGGAGTCCTTTCCATCATCTCTTACCCAGCCTTTGCAGTTGAGGACATTGACATTGTTAACATTACTAAAGAGGAGATCATCTCAAGACTGCAGGTGATCTGATAATGACGTCTGAGAGCTACAGAAGCCGCAGGTTTAATACATCTGTTACAAATTCCTAACATGTTTTGTTCATCCAGAAAAAAAAATTAAGATTGATTTTATTTGTCTTTCTAAAAATGTCCATTATTTTACTTGTCCTCAGGGCAGATATGGACACCTCGTTTTCTCAGAGATGGCCACAAAACCCCCAAAGAGATCAAAATATATTTTGCATTCACTTAAAATAAAATTGGAATAAAATTTTTAATGATTGTGAGCCAGTTGACCAGTTACCATGCATTAGTGACAGTTTGCTTTTATCACGTTTGTTCAGGATCCCAATCGTTTATACTATGAGTCATCAGAGCTGAAACTCTTTGAGAATAGTGAGTGTGAATGGCCCTTGTTTTGGACTTACTTAATCCTGGATGGAATTTTCATCAATAGTCCTGAGCAGGTAAGAGACATAAAGTAAAAAAAAAATTTCAAATATTCCCAGCATTTGGTTAGTTTATTAAACTGAACTTCACAACTGTAATACATTTTAGTTGTTTGTTTGTGATATTGCAGGTACAGGAGTACTGAGATTCCTTAGATGCCATTCGGATCAAAGGAAAAGATGGACTGCGTCTTGTTCCTGAGCTTTACAGTTTTCCTCCAGATAAGGTGTTAAATACTGTCAGATTAGGAAAAAAATCTGGGTCTATTGATATATATAATCAATAAAAGAACAGATTAACTTGATTGCCACCATTATATCAACTTTTCCATGATTAAACTGTAAGATTTATGCAATTTCTTTTGTATGACTCAAATATAACTTGTTCCTAGAAGATTATTTACATTAAATTCATGTCAGAATAGACATGCCTTCATTTCTATGGGCTGACGCATTTTTCTCTCAAGTATTACGACATAGCAACACCCACCATTCCACCGTTTCTCATTTGTAAAATGTTCTCACAGCCTGTTTCAAAAATAGCACAGGCTACAATCTGAATGTTCCTGGTCTATGGCCTTGAACTGTATGAGACACGAAGCCATGGTGGTTCATTCCAGTAGACCTTGTTCTCTAACCCTGTGTCATTTATTTAAATAAGTTGCATGAGGAATATTTCAATCCCACACCATGGAACAAGTGCCAGTGGGCAAGTGCCCTATGAAATGGGCTCAGTCGCTGTAAATATTGGGTAACCTGTTAGTTAACAATAAAATAACTGAAGTATTTTTTAAAAATATGTAATTAACATTAGGCTCCATATTATTTATATTATATTGATTATGCATGAACATCTAGAATTGTAAAAATATTATAATTGAGTGCGAATGTATGAATTTTGCAACAAAATATTACACCATTAACATAATCGGATGAAGTGTCTACTTTTAAGGGTACCCAAACATTTTAAGGGTACCCAAACATGAATTTATTTAAATCAACCTTCGCTTTTAACAATGGTCATTGTTTCAAAGCAGCTTCACAAAAATGAAGAAAATTTATGGAAGTGTGTATGTGTGAGAAAAATGTGTCTAGATAATAATAAGATTATCCCTGATGAGCAAGACAAGGGTGACAGCGACAGTGGGAAGGAAAAACTCCCTGAGGTGGCAATAGGAAGAAACCTTGAGAGGAACCAGACTCAACAGGGAACCCATCCTCATTTAGGTGATAATGGATAGAAATTATATAACATCATGTGTGTTATGCAGCTGAAAGTTCAATATAACACAAGTTATTTAAATTAACATGAAGTCCAGTTCACCACAGGGATGAGTCAGCAGGTACAGAGGGCAGATGGGGTCTGGATCACTGGAAGCACAGGAGCAGCATGTGTAGCTCCTCATGAAGCAGAATCCAGCTGGAGCTGGTCCTTCTCTGGATGCCTCAGGATCCTCGCAGGCTTGACCTTTGTCTATTGAAGCTGGCACAATCTCCACATGCCTCGGGATGGGTAGAAAAATAAAGAACAGGTGGAAAGAATTAGCGTAGTTGCCATTCAGGATAGATGTAATGGAGTATGAGGTTATGGGATGAATTACGTGTATGCCAGATTAAAGAGATGCGTCTTGAGTCTACTTTTAAACTAAAAAAACTGTGTCTGAGCCCCGAACATTGTCTGGAAGGCTGTTCCAAAGCTTGGGAGCTAAATATGAAAACACTCTACCCCCTTTTGTAGATTTTGATATTCTGGGAACTACCAGAAGTCCGGTGATCTTGTAACATATCAGAAGACTGGCTACATACAGTATGTGGGAGCTAAACCATTTAAAGCCTTGTATGTAAGTAATGCTATTTTCTAATTAATTCTAAACTGAACAGGTAGCCAGTGCAAAGATGATAATATTAGGGTTATATGATTATATTTTCTTGATCTAGTGAGAACCCTGGTGGCTGCATTTTGGACTAACTTTAGCTTGTTTATTGAGGATGTAGGATAACCACCTAGTAATGCATTACAATAGTCTAGTCTGGAGGTCATGAATGCATGAACTAGCTTTTCTGCATCAGATACGAATAAAATGTTCCTAAGCTTGGCAATATTTCTAAGGTGGAAAAAGGATGTTTTTCTGATATTGGTAATATGATTTTCAAAGGACAAGTTACTCTCTAACATTACACCCAGGTCTTTCACTGTTGAGCTGGTATTAATAGTACATCTTTCTAAACGCAAGCTGAAATGTGAGAGCTGTTGTGTACTGGTTTTTTTTTGCCAATAAGTAATACAGTATCTTATCTGAATATAGTAAAAGAAAGTTATCGGTCATCCAATCTTTTATATCCTGGACACACTCAGTTAGTCTAGACGATTTGGGTATTTCGTCTGGTTTTGTTGAGATGTACAGTATAACTGGATATCATCAGCATAACAATGGAAATAATCCTGTGTTTTCTAATGATGTTACCCAAGGGAAGCATGTATATTGAGAACAGCAGAGGTCCTAAAACTGACCCTTGTGGGACCCCA
>JAQMYJ010000038.1:32033710-32047875 GCA_030014305.1 Clarias laeviceps
ATACAGCTAAACCTTGGATTGCGAGCATAATTCATTCCGGAATCACTTGTCACACTCGTATATCAAAGTGAATTTCCCCATAAGAAATAATGGAAACTCACACACTAAGAGAATCAATGCTCTTTTGGAAACTTCTTTAACAATGAACTTCTCCAATTACACCTCCTTCTGAGGATTTAGCGGAAATGTGCCGTTGCATTGTCATTGAACAGATTATTCTCCCGCGCTGTTACACCCTTTTTAACCTTTTTCTTCACGTTAGTTGTTGTTGAAGTACAGTTACTATAGAACAGACACTACACTTGGAGACACAATTTTTAAAAATGCTTTACGTGTGCACACGTGGTCACAGTGTTATAGTAAATAGTACACGCACGGACAGATGTTGACGAACCATTGGCTCAGTTGTGATCACGTGACTCTCGGCAGACAAAGTGAATGCGTACTACTTGTATATCAAGACCTCACTCATTTATTAAGTTAAAATTTATTTAAAACATTAGCTCGTCTTGTAAAACACTTGCAAAGTTATATTATGTATATACTGTAAAATGTGTTTGTATGTATACCTACTGTACATGTGTGTTGATGCAATAAACATATTTTGTAGAATTAGTTTGACAGTCTGATTGACTTGCTCCATAGACAGATGGTTGTTGGCAGTCTACAGATGCTTGCAAAGCAGTCCAGTCCTCCCAAATAAAATAAAAAATAATTGTGGAGTAAATCTACAGCACAGGGTTGTGAAACAGAGTGTTGTGGAACATGGCAGAATTTTTTCCTCTAATGAACAATGGCAGCTTTGTAGTCTGGTTTTACAATTCATAAAATAATCTCATAAAGCTATCATTTGTAAATGATGATGGTCTGCAGGGCCTCTTAATTCTCCATATTTGCCTTTTCGCGAAGTAGACTTTTGAGAAATGTTATCAATAATAATAATAGTAATAATAATAATAATAATAATGATACTAATAATGTCAGTTATGATAGCGGCACCATTAAATGTTAAGGCAATGCCAAGGAAAGGGAAAATATTTTGTTCCTGCTTGTGCTTCATCCAGAAAATAAGTTGAATGATTGATCATATTTAGTATTACATAGTATATGGTAATAAGTATGGAACCGATGACCATCACACCCAGATGTGGGCCGTCCCCAAACTATTGGCACAATGTTGAAGCCACACAGTCTTTTTTTTATTACATTAGATTTAAGATTTTGAGCTCCATGAAGACACGGTTTGAGTGGAAGAACTTGGGTGCCATGCACAAAACCATGACCTTAATCCCACTGAACAGCTTTTGAGATCAAGTGAAGCACCCCAGTCCTGTCAATACCTGACTTCAATAATGCTCTAGTGGCTCAATGAGCACAAATCCATAGAATCCCAAGTGTCCTGTTTTAAAATATAGCATAAAGCCTTTCCAGAAGAATTCTTTCTATCTATCTAAGAACCTCTGTAGTCCGACTGGAGGAGGCCAATGAAGATCATTGTATTTATTAAAATTTTTACGACAGTGGTAGGAACTCTGGTCAGCATTGACACACTACAAGCAGTTTGGGAACTCCAGTTAACCTAATCTGGCTGTCTTTGAACTGTGTGAGGAAACTGGAAAACCCAGAGGAAACCCACCAAGCACGGGGGGAGAACATACAAACTCCATGCACACGGACCCCTAGGCAGGAATTGAACCCCGACCCTGAAAGTGTAAAGTGAGAAAGCTAACCTCTAAGCCACCTCCCAGAAGAATTGAGATTATTATAACAGCGGAGGGGGCCTAAACTTGGCCTGGGATATTTAAAAAGTTCTTATGATTATGATTGTTAGGTGTCCGCAAACTTTTGGCAATACAACGTCCAAATTATATGCATGTCCTTTAAGGTATAAGAGTCAAGTTATAAAAATGTCTTTCTTGTACAAACAATTTGTAAACTGTAAAACTTAATTAACAATGGTTTTGGCCTCAACAAAAAAATGTCTGGAGTGTTTGTTCATAAACTTCCCCTCATTTACTTTTTAGAAACGCCCCCATGTCCCTTCACTCATCCACATATCGATCGTTTTGGCACAAAAACTGCTGTGTTTCAGGAAAAGTTAAAATAATAAACAGAGTGCTTTTCCAAGAAAGTGAAATGTATTACAAGGGAAGCCAAATTACCAACAATGAACTGGACAGGTATATAAATGCAATCTGTATGCTGTAGATTGTTATATTGATGGTTTTACATAAACTTTATCACTTGGAGAGCCAGATAAGGCTTTATATAACCCTAAATGACTTTATGGCTTATGACTCTTAAATCTCAAAACTCTTAAAAGTCTTAAAAGTTTATACTGTAGTTAATAGTGTTAGTAGTTTTGTACCGACTACACGGGAGCTGAATGGCCAATGCATTTTTGTTAATATTAACTCTGGTTGAACTCTACTAGTCACCTCTGATTCACTGTCTTAGCATTGTGTACATGACAGTCAATGGAGGCAAGCTCAAGGAGTTAAAAAAATACATGTTTTTAAGATGTAAGTTAATGTATTTTTAACTCTGTAAAGGATGATATACAAAAAGCTACTCCAAAATCTATGAAAAATAGCATACTGTACATTCAGTGTCAGCATGGTTAAAAAAAAAGCTTAAATATGTGGTTGTGTATATATACAATAAAATAAGATGTCCTTTTTTGCAATTTTAAGAAAAATGAAGAACAAGAATTTTTGCAAACCGATAGACAATATTTTGTGCATGTTTTGAATCACTCACAAGGCACATATGTCATAATAATGTCAAATTTTTTTGTGAATTTTGTTTAACTTTGCAAAACGCTATAACTCCACCAGTTTCATCATGAAGCATAAATCACCCTGTAACTTTACTTTATTTATGGTCAGTTACTGTAAGTATACAGATTAGTATTCGCAGTATGTTGGTTGAGTTTTAATAAAATTTTTGCAAAAGTCACACTTTCTGTTTTTATAGTGAATCAAGGCAGCAAATTAAAACAAGGGAAAACTGTTGTTTTGTTGCACATGCAACCTTTTGAATTAAAAAGCTCATTAAAAATATTATGGACAATAAGTCTCAGGTTCACCTCTGTAGTTGATGACAGCAGAAAATTATTTACCGGAATAAATAAAAGATTTTCTTGTTTTTAATTTTGCTGTCGAAATGTTCATGCATATTATTGTAAATTGTTACCGGCTTCATTACATTCCAGCACGGTATTAGATTGTTTTCCAGTAAAATTTAAGAAGCTAGTTTGATTTGCAAAATTTAATCAAGATTAAAAATCAAGACAAATTAATTTAAATTTAATGCAGGTCTGTGCTTAGACTGTTTAAAGTGCATTTTGTACTTTTGTTGTTCAAAGTCAAAGTAAAAACCTCTCAGGAGTAAAAAGGAACTTGAGCTTCCCCAGCTGTCTGTGAATATGAATTAAGTTGACCCAGTTCACTCAGACTATGCAGTTACAAGGTGCCTAAATTGTATAAAGTATCTCAAAATTATCCTCTGCTAAGGCGCAACACACCCGCTACTGTTGCTTGGAAGTACGCTGGGAGAGGAATGTTATTGGTGTCATTTGTCAAAAACGCGAGACATGAAAATGTAATCCTTACAAAATATTTATTCATTCCAGGCGGAATCAGAAAATGTAAATTTCCTGTTCTTGTGCTCCAGCTTTGAGGTACGACGCAGATGATTCGTTTCTGTATTTAATATGTGTACTGTAGGCAGACGTAATTGAATGGTTTCCAAAGCGAGTAGTCACGTCAGTTGGGTTGGTCAGTGTTTGTATGCTATCCATCACATCAAAGTGTGTGTCCTGCGTTCCTTGGATTGGCCTCAGATCCTCCGTGATCCTGACGATGATGATAAAACTGTTAATAAAGACGACTGAACAAATGAATGAATTAGGTTTTTCTTTTTTTGTTGTTTCTGATAAGGTCATGTTCATGCTCACATGGACTGTGAAGTTTTACTTTTTGTGGTCCAGGAAACCACGTAATTGGTCGAAACCCGATAGATGCATGTTGGTAACATTTACACCGGTGAATACTTGTCTGGAAAAGATTAATGCCCTTTTTCATCAAAGGGAACCATTTTTAAATAAGTAATGTTAGTCTTTAGTCTTGATAGCAGAAGATTTGCATAATTCTGGAGAAGACGAATGCCGGGCTGTAGTCCCTGAACTCCCAGGAAACGTTTCGTTTGACACTTGATAAATCTGTGCGCGTGGCGGCGGCAGATCTGTTGCTTAATTATACTCTTGTTGAGAAGAAATAGGGGTGGGTGAAAGAAATAATGGGATCCCTTCAGAAAGAGTTATGCTTTATTCTAGCAAAGTGGCCTAATTGGCTGCAGTCACGTCCCTCGTTATAAATTTCATGTACAGTATATATCTCCCATCATCCCACTGCCTATAGACGTCTATGAGTGCTTTATTGTCTCATAATTTTCTTAGCAAGAAGGAATGCGTGTAAGACTTAAGATTGTACTTTCCACACTAAAAAAAGGCCTATTTACAAAAATAATTAATAGCTAGATGGACTTTATTGATTCCCAGTAAAAACCAACAATGTGAATTTTTTTACTGCTTTATTTTTCATACCTCTTTGCTGTTACTATTGTGCACATGGTGCCAAGTTTCTTTTCTTTTTTTGTTATGTTTTGTTTTTGTTTTTTTTTGCTTATATGGAAAGTTCAGTGGTGCTATCACATTGCTACTTCCTTTAGCTCTTGGCAGACAGCTCTGTGTGGCACATTGTGCATAAAATGACGCATTTAATAAAAAGCCTGCGAGCTGTGGTGTTACGTGGTGCGACAGCGGAGTCATAGCAGAGTTGGATATCATGTTAAGTAGCAGGATCACAAGACAAAAACAGAAACGGTGATTTAACGAGCTTGTGTTCTGTTCCAAAACAATTAAAAATCATTTTTCGTTTTCTGAATAACTGAATCAAGGCTTTCATTGATTTCACTTGGCAGCCGAGACTTTCATAATAGGGATTTCATGAAATCAATGCAGAAGTAAATAGGCCAGGAACCCTTGACTAACTGATTTAAAATTCATGGCAAACTTCAAAGCTGGTGGAGTGTGTGTGTGTTGTGTGTGTTGTGTGTGTTGTGTGTGTGTGTGTGTGCATTTGAGGTATGTCAAAGCAAGGCCCAATGCTTAGACAGTCATTCAGAGCGAGCGATTCATCTTCAAACCTCTGTATTTGTCACAAGTTAAGAAAATGTTGCTGACCTACTTCCGAACAAAACATTTCCTCCAGGTGTAGCTGAAAGCTTCTGTGAACTGTTACTGGTAATGAAAACGTCCAACGTTTCTAGCCTAAAACAACTCAGCTGGCAGCTGGGTTGAAAATTAATCAGCAGTCTCGGACTAAATGACGTGTGTGTGTGTGTGTGGGTGTGTATGTGTGTGTGTGTGGTGTTTTTCCCGCTGTTGCTGGGGAACCTCAGGAGTGTGATGGCAGGTGAATGTTTTTTTTTTCTGTACTTTCTTTCCACATTTGTGGGTGGGCATGTGGCAGCTAATTTCTGCCTGTCAGGCCCGACTAACGATACTGGCCTCCTTTTTCACTTTTAATAAGCATATCTATTGCCTTTTCAATGGCTGAGTGTAACTGCAGACGAGGCTTTAAGTAGCCTCGGTGCGTGTTTCCTCTGGGTTGCTTCCTTTTCCTTTTTAACGTTGCCAAAACAGAACACGTTGCGTTCGCCGCAGGCCATGAGCCTCTTCAATCATCTGGTAATCAGCGCTGTGCTCGGATTGGTCGGTTCGCTTGCGAGTGCTCCAATCCTAATCACCTGACAAGGAGGGGCGGGGGGGGGGGTTCCAGCTGACACATGAACGCTAATGATCGCAGCAGGGTTTGGCTCGATACTCCGATTTTGCGTCACAATCGCGTTCATTTGGAACGGTTTTCCAGTCTGTTGTTGATTTTTTTTTTTTAATCAAGCATTTCAGTTACGTGTTATATAGGATGAGATTATGGGTTCGTGTGATAATAATGAAAATGCTAAAAGCCATAGGACTGTTGTTACCAGTTTCTCAACATGACATATTGTAAATGTTGTCATAAGCAGTTTATCTACTATTTAACAGGGGGGGGGGGGGGAGGGGCTAGACGGGGTACCAACCCTTCACATGCACTAAGGGCAATTTGGAAATGCCAGTCAGTCTACAGGGCAAGTCTTTTAAACTGAGGTTTCTTATATCTTTTTGTGTCCAAAGGTAAATGATTGTATGGTAAATTACATTTCATTTATAATGTTCACACCACTAAAGGATAATCGAATGAAAACTGAGCATGCCATTGAATAATGCACATAAATATTACCTCCTTGTTAATCAGTTGGAATGTTCATGTGGACCGAAAGATATGCTGTATTAATGGTATATACTGTACACTAGATGTACAAAAAAAACAAAAAAAACTATTTGAGTCCTGAAATATGTCCATGCCATCAGGGAAAACTCCATAAATGTCCTGGTGATTCAGGACATTCAGGTGATCAGCTGACTTCATTTTATTGCCACATAAAGTTACCGAGTCTCGACCTGAGTAACTGATCAACCCCAGATCATAACACTGTCTCCAGAGACTTGTACAGTGGACACTATGCATGATGGGAGCATCGCTTCATGAGCTTCCCTTCTTACCCTGACACGCCCATCACTCTGGAACAGGCTCAGTCTGGAGTGATGGAGAAAGGTCATGTGACCTGTCCAAAGCCCAGTCTTTATTCCACCTAGCAAACTGAAGCCTTTTTTTCTGATGAGTCTCACTATAAGAGGTTTTCTTATGGAAACACACTTGCTTAGTCTCAATGAGTGGTTTCTACTAAGTGGTACAAACCTGGAAGACCTCAACCCCGTCGAGTACCTTTGAGATGAACTGGAACGGAGATTGCGAGCCAGACCTTCTCTTCCTACATCAGTGCCTGATCTCATAAATGCTCTACAGAATGAATCGGCTTGAATACCCACAGAAACACTCCAACATCTTGTGGACGGCCTTCCAAGAAGAGTGGAAGCCGTTATGGCTGGAAAAGTGGACTTCATATTGAAGTGTGTGTATTTGTGTACAATGTTATTGCAGGTTTGGTCAAATATTTTTGTCCATATAGTGTATATGATCTGCTCGGAAGAAATCAGGACACTAGTTGGACTTCACTTACTGTAGCAACTGGATTTATGAAGTGTCTCAGGATTTTTACTGTATGTACAGGAAACACACTCAGCCATGACAGATTTTTCGACTTAAACTTGCTGAAAAAAAATCTGAAATAAATGTATGACGCTAACTTAACTTTCTCCCTTTTTTTGTATTGCAAGGCAACAGTGTCTAAAAAAAATAAATTGACTGGTTACGTCCATCTGAGTCTAGATGAAAAAGGTTTTGTCATTCATTTATCAAAAAGGAATGTAAGGATGTTTGGCATAAAATAAATACAAAATCTGATTCTCTTTTCCACTCAGTAAATATTATTTTGTATATATAAAAAAGTAAATGATTGTAAATGAATGATTTTTTTTGCATAAAATAAGGAGAAAATCTGATTTTCTTTTCCACTCAGTAATGATTTTTTTTGTATAAAAAAGTAGATGATTGTAAATGAATGATTTTTTGCATCATTCTCCAGGATTGTAGGGATGAACACAGTGTTGCCTGCCTACAAAGCCAAAAATGAACCAGCTCCTACCTAAAGCACTTATCGTACCCCACACTGCACCACGCTTTGTCCGATCCTCCAGCACTGCTCGACCGCTCGCACCATCTTTCAGAGTACAAGAAATGCACTCATAAATGCTTTTCCATTCATTTCTATTCAATTCGATTTGTATAGCATTTCTAACAATCGTCATTGTCATATACAGTATATATAATTCTGTTCAGCTGCTTTGTGACAATGATGATTGTTTTTGGCTTTCCATATGGAACTATATTTTTTTTAAATTAAAGAAATATAGATTATAGTTATCAGTTTGTCCCTGATGGTGACAAGAAAAAAAACTCCCTTAGATGAGAGAAAGCAACCATGAGAGGAATCAGACTCGACAGGGAACCCATCCTCATTTAGGTGATATCAGACAGTATGACCGTAAATCAGTCCCCGATATATCTGTGTGCTGTGAGGATGAAAGTTTAATATAATGAAAAAGGTGTTTTACGTTAATACAAAGCCCATGTTTGTTGTTTAAGACTTGGGTCTAAAACTGTTCAGTCCTAAAACATTGAGCGACTGCAGTCACAAGTCATCACAATAAAACTACCTGCATCAACCAAGTCCAAGAACATCTTCATGGTCATCAAGTCCCCAGTCACCAAACACAGCCCAAGCAGACTACATGGGGCCATCCTAGACTACTAGTGGGGCACCAGGAAGAGTCTGATGGGTCTGGAGATCAGAGGGAGTCGAGATTGTTGGAAACTCAGGAGTGTCATGTGTAAATCATCAGAGAGAAAGAGAGAGAGAGAACAGTTAGGTACTGTACAGTATAACAGTCACATAATGTATAAGGTGCAAAAGGGGACTCCGACTATGACACCATAACTAAAAGGCTTTTCTCTTTTCTGACACTTAAGTAGCTAAATAATCTTGTTTCTTTGCTTCCATAAAAGAAATACTCTATACTACTGTACGTCTCCAACAGGGTTTTAGACTGATAGTACACTTACAGTAGTCCATGACCTTGTGAACCAGTATAAACAGGTATTTATTGCTAGAGACTTCAGCACACTTCTGTAAATTGCTCAGTGTCACACAAATAGAGGTCTTGCAAATAATATGATTTAATTTTGACATCTATTACCATTTTAAAGCTTCAGTTATTAAAATAATTGGAAGTGGTCATGTTTTGCCACGTTTAGCTGCATAGCCGCACCTTTATATTATATTAGAATTATATATATTGTTATGTATATTATATAGAATTTGATGTGAGGAGAATAAAGGCACAATATTCTATTCATAAGTCTTTACTGGTGCTGTTTTCACTGTTGATTATTATTATTATTTTTTATTAAAGAAGTCATATTGTCAGATTTGCTAATTCAACAAGAGTGAATAAAAATAGACATTTTGTATTTTTTAGCTGGTCTCTATGGTCTGATAAGTTATCTTCAGCTGAATAAATCACATTAATGATACAAAAGCTGCAAAGGCTCGTGTTTAGAAATGTAGACTAAGCAGTTCAGTCCTCACTCAGAGCAAAACTGCCAAGTTGATAATTCTTTGATAATAAAAACACTGTAATAATTAGCTTCTTACAAATAGCTAAGTGAGACAAATGTATGTAGATTCTGGGAAGTGGAGTGTAGTGACCATGTGGATGAACACAGCTTGGAGTCAAGGGATAATAAAAAGCCAGAGCCATTAAAGGAGGAAGTCGACAGAAAGGAACAAAGAAGTTGATGAGTTTAAGTGCATCGGGTTTAGTGTAAATAGTCATTGCTCCGTGATTTCAAACCATTTTGAATTGGTTGTTTTTACTTTCAGTTTTTTGTTTGTTACCTTAAACAACACGCCGTCTCTGCACTAATCACTTCTAACTCGTTCTGAATCGCCTCTGAACCGTCCGTGTCGTTCTGTTTACGGCTAACGCTTAGCTACAAAGCTAACTCGCTTCTGGCACAAGGCTGAATCCCAAATCCCTCTCTAACCGCTGATCAAGGGCACTACTTGGGGTGTGGAACAAGGGATCGTACACCCTACATAGTGCACTAGCTTTCCATTTGACACTATTTGTGATTCAACCCAAGAGCAGTTAGTTAGCTGAGGATATTCTAAAGCATAAAACAGAGATCAAAAGGGAAAGTTATGAATCCATGGTTTGTTCTTCTCACTGTTTGGCTCCATAGTACTGGTACATACTGAAACTAATTTCACCCTGTTATTGGGTACAAGGATTCAGGCTCATCATAGTTGGATAGATCTTCATTGTCTTCTGCAGGTTTTGTTGTCTTTTTAGAGCATGTGAGCAAACATCAAGCAATGAATATACGTAAATCAGTGTAAGTCTAAAACCTTTTATGTATGAGTTTAGTTATTTTAAAATATTATTGTTATTATTTATGAAGACTGTTTTGAATAAGTTTTGTGCGTTCTTGCAATAAACCAATATTTTTTTCCTTATTCATGTTTTGTCTCCATACAAATCATTAGTCTTTCTTTCTTTCCTTCTTTATTTTTTATTCCTTTTTCTTTCACTAGAGTAAATATTCTACCCCATGCATCTTTAAAGGTGTCTGATTTGTCTGTTTCTATTTTGAATTATGACCCCTTTTAGGTTTATTAACTGGGTGCAAGAATGTACACAATGCATCGTGTTGCTGTAATGATACGGTCATTGATTTCTGCTTGTTCAATGCAGGACTGTGGTGAAACACATTAAATGCCAACATTTGAAAATGAGGCAATAACTGTGTTCAATGATCTGTTGATTAGTTTGTTGCCTCAAATAAACAAAAAAATTGGAACTTTTAACTAGCAAACTACCTACTACTTTTACAGTACACAAGAGTATTGTGAATATTTGTCATTGGTTCACGGCTGTTTCCCAGTTCTAAAATGACATTTGATTGAATTACAAGTTTGTTAGTACTGTACGTCTGAACCATGATCAGACTGCCTGCTTCACGTGTTATATATATACCAGCCTCCCAGGAACTCCTTTATTGGCTTTTCATAATATGTGGAAATGGCTTGGAGCGAGGTCTGTACGGGGGGTTTGGGGGGCAATAACTCCCAGCTGAGTTCCTGTAATGTGCATGTAGTGTTGGTGAATGAGTGTGTGAACAGTTCCCACAGAGTCGACGACAAGTAATCTGTTGATTTTGGGTGTTCCACTCACTGAACGTTCACAAAAACAACTGCAGTGAGCTCCGAGCCACCTCGACTGGGAACAACATTCACTGGTGTACAGCCTTCTTTAAAATGTTCTCACAGTTCAGATGTTTTACTTCGGCTAAGAGTCTCATCACTGTACTGTGCTTAAAGTCTTCTATAAATGTCAATCACTTTTATACCTTCATTCACGTGGCATTTCATCACAAGTCCCGGTTTGACCAATTAAGTGTTAAATGGTAGAAGGCGAGACATAAAATCACACATAGCATGAAATCATACAGAACATAAGTCAAACAATTCATTTACTCATACGTCAATCATAATGAAGAAAAAGTGTGTTTACTGTGATTATACCTGTGTATACCTGTATTTCAGGAATGTCTGATCTGCTGAAAACCCCAGTCATTGGACTTCAAGCCCAGATAAAGTGAGGCTGCCACAGGATGGCACACTGACAAGAACAGCAACTCTATAGTTGGGAAGTGAGCTCACAGGAAGTCTACAGAAACTTAAATCAGAGCATCAAAGCATCTCAGGACACACGACACCTCAAGCATTCAGGTGGATGGACTACAACCACAATGGAGCCAGGTGGTGGGAAGAAGACTACATCAGTTACCTCTTCTGTCAGCCAGGAACAGGAATCTGATGTTAGCATAGAAACAGGAATCTCACTTTCCCTGGTCAGTTTTCTTATCTTTAACCATAATAGCTTTAGGTTATAGGCCTAAATTATACCTTCTCCTCAGGGTAATAGTGTAGAATATAACATTTAAAGGAAATTATCTTATCAGTTACCAACCTCTCTAATAGCTGAACCTCTGAATTTAAGTTGAATTTAAGAGATACTTTTCTCAACTTAACTTACTTTAAGTCTACTGTGGCACCATGTGCAAAACTTGCTGTTTTTTTTTTTAGAGATGTCACATGATGGTCACCTGAGTGTTCACCAAGTTAATAGTTTCATTTAATACAATTTCTACTGTCTTTCTGATCTACAGTCAAAGCCTATCATGAGCAGGTTTACAAGTCTAGCCATTTATGGTCCATCACTACACCACAATAAAGTGTCATTCACCCTTTGTCAGCACAGAAAATAAGGTTATGGCCGTCTATATCTCTTCTCTTCACAGGCTTATTAGTGGAGAAGAAAGATGTCATGCTGTGATTTATAGCTAAGGTCAATGCATTTTCAGCAAGCAAAAAAAAGGCATTTTTAGCAAGACAATCTGGATTATTTTGGGGCTGTATTTATGTTGCACACATCCACATTTGTGTCAGTAAGAGGATAAATGGAAAACAATGTTTAGCACCTTTAGGGGAAATTACTGCTATACGGTGATGTCATGTCGTTATGGCCTGAATAAATCTCCATCCTTTTATCAACTGTAGACAAATTCACACATTCATTACGGTCACCCACAGTCTCACACACTGACACCTCAGAGGTGTGAGGAAAGACTCTTCCTTTTCACAATGCAATTGAAAAATATGATGATATGCAGGAACATTTAGAGGTCACAGCACTAATACTCACTCAAAGGAGGATATGAATCAATGTTTTTCACCATCTGTATAATGTTAATCAGGGTCACAAGACCCAAGTAAAAAAAACCTCCTGGATGGTCTAATGACACACAATATGTCAAAAATTGAACATTAATTTATAATGACAAACATGTACTGGATGTCTAGTACCCGAGTAAGATTGATAAGCACATTTAGCACACACATGTGGCATGGTGTGTAAAGAGACGGCATTGTTTCTATCTAGACTGATGTTGTCTAGGCCAGATATCACTTTTCTGATCAAAGAGAATAATTAATATGCCAGTAATTTAGCACTTTTTCCCCTCGAAGTGGATGTGGCTATATATGTCACTCAACAGAGCCAATCAACGCAATAGTTTATCATGTATAGACAACGAGTGCAAAGAAATGGAATCAAAAGCACGATACAGCATGGCTTTCTCCAAGAAAAGGAAAGTAGACTATGAAAATTAAACCTTCAAAAATTCAATTGCACCCCCAACAATGTGAGGGCTTGAAAAATACCCAAACTAAGAACCCAGTATGACAGAGCAACCAGAGTCCTTTCACATTCATTCACAGGCCACCAGCGTAACTAAAGAATGATTAAAAACTGGGAAATATATAGGAAAATATAGAAGGCCATCAATGTTCAAACTGTCCACATGTTTAAAGTAGTTACTTAAAATTGACAATAATATTATTGAAATGCTATGATCCTTTTTAATTGCTTTTTTTTTTTATTTTTATAGACGTACAATGACTGCATGCATAGAGAATTGAATCCTAACACAATCATTTTGGACCTCAGCGCAAAGAAATGACTGGTCTTTTTTTATTTTAATTCAGTGCCCCTGGTCTAGGCTTTGTGAACACTTAGCATTAGCATCTGTCTCAGGATGAAAGCTAAAGAAATGTTTCATCTTTCAATTCATGCACATCAGGAAAAATAAATAGCAGTAGGATCTGTACCGTATAATGATGAGACTTTGGACAACTCAGCATTCTAGGAGAGGAACCTGGCCAAATGCAACCCATTAGGGACCACACTCCAATCACAAGCGGTCACTAGAGATCCATTTTCAGACACATGAAAACTGCCGTTTGTCACGACTATACACTTTTAAGCGAATCACTTGAGCATTATACAAATATCAGCTCTAAAATCAGTTTGGTTATGAAGTTGATCAAGGACCAGATAATTAATATGACCACCTGAGCATTGTCTAATTTCACTGAAGAGCTTTCTCTTATAGTTCTCTTTGTCATGGTTATGCTTGCTTTCATGGTGGCATAAAACATTACATTTAAATAATAATAATAATAATAATAATAATAATATGCTCATAGTATGTCAGTTCACTAATAAGATATTTCATGCCTTTTTTCCTGCAGCTTCTCTACAGTATGTTTTAAGTGCTTGTTTTTGTCTGTAAAAATTCTGTGCCTGGTCGGTGTTCAGATCACAGACTGTCTTTCTGTGAAACGTTTGCACAGAGCTGACATAATCTGGTGCACATAGTTTGAACTCCGGAGAGCAAATGAAACACCATTTTGAATGACTTTGTAATTATTGTTACCGTCTCAATTATGTGTAAAGTGTTAGATTTGACAGTTTCTCAATTCCACAAAACCTGTTTAAATTTTTTTGTTATTCTTCTTCTTTTAGCACCTCTTATTCTGCATTGCCAAAATGGATCATCCATCTACAGTACAGGCCAAAAGTTTGGACACACCTTCACTCATTCAATGTGTTTTCTTTATTTTCATGACCATTT
>JAQMYJ010000038.1:32109403-32124863 GCA_030014305.1 Clarias laeviceps
CTCTCTCATCTTTTTAAGTGGGAGAACTTGCACAATTGGTGGCTGACTAAATACTTTTTTGCCCCACTGTATATATAAACCCACAAAATATTTACTGTTGTATATGAATGTAAAACTGGTGTACGAATGAGTTTTATGTACATGTAAATCTTTCCTGCTTTAGATACTCTACAAACATATGAATAGTTTGACAGCAAAATAACATAAAAGCCATTGTTGGGCTTTTGGTTAAATATTGTTCACTAGCAAAAAAAACGTTTTTGTTAAAACTTTCTATATTTCCTTTTTTAGAAGCTTTGAACAATCATTATTAGCGGGTTTGCTGTATTTGGGAGCCATGTTGAGCGTCAGTGTTTACAAAAATAATATTTAGATATATAGATTGGAAAACGTTGGTATTATATTTGGTATATTAGTATTAGTCTATTACTGTATAAACTTGTGGGACCTCAGACATACAGTACGTATATGCATTTAGTGCTGCCTGATCAGACCTTACATGGCTCACCCTTGTACTGTGAGAAGGCGTGTCATTTAAAGAACTTATACTGTATGGGAAAGAGGCTAATGCTGTATTATCACTAAAGTTTTTGTTTTGTTTATGTTTCTCGTGATTTTCAGGAACCTTTGTCATCAAAAATGTTCCCTATGCAAGCAAATTTCACACTTTTTCCTGTTCCAAGTTGTTGCCATGACTCACCAGAAAAACACAATAAAAGCATGATTTTTTTTGTTTTTTTAAAAGAAAACTCATCCAAACACTTATTGATACTAAATTGCATATTTTCATTGCCACAAACACAATTGTAGGCTGATTTATCCATCGGGACAAAACTGTAGCTGGTGGAGTTGTATTGTTTTGCAAAATCATCCAAAATTCGAAATGATATCCCCAAAATTATTTTGACATAAAAGGTTGGCATTTTTAACGCCCTTGTGACTCCAATGAACACTGCAAAAGTGATTTTGTAACAGCTTGTACTACTTGTTTGTTTTGAAAAACCTCAAAAGTGCCTAAATGGATTTTTCTCATTTTACTTTCAACATGTTCATACAGTATGTTTCTTACATGCAATTTTAATATATACATATACTGTATTGTTGCTTGTGTTTCGCCTGTTTGTGGGTGTTCTGAGAATCCTCTGCTGCTTCACTCTCTAACAAGTTTTCTTCAACAGGTAACTCCATACACTATCTCTGGCCTAGCAGATGTGTCTTATCTTTCCAGCCAATCAAAATGAGTGTAGACTCAGGGTGAGGCACTCATACTAATTAAGAATTATGGAACAGAACACAAGCAGAGAACAAACATCAGACATCTGCCGTGGAGGTCAGCCGCAACATGGCGTCCAGTAGTTGTGCTCCACAGGTGAGTGATATAATATAATGTCATGATTAAATACACTGGGTTTGAGTTATGAATGCTTGCTCGATGGATAATGATCTTAGGTTGAATATTAGCATTGAACAGCCAACCTGTTAGCTAAAGCTGAAACATATTTGGATGAATGATCATCTACCTGTGGAGAGCAGCAACCAGATGCCATACTGAGGTTGTCCTCCATGAAACCTCCTCTCCTCGTACTCTAAGTCATAATTAAATCACACCCATGAACACTTATCTGATTCATCTGATGGCTGCAAAGAAGAAATAAATCTGATGTACTGTACGTATATCTATCTATATCTATCTATCTATATCAATAAAACTTGATCCAGATATGTTAAGACCATTGCAATTGAGATTTCAACCCATGCTTCCTGGACCATCTCCCACAAGATGGACTGGCTTGATGGAGTCTTCAAAGGATACCATTTTGATCCTCCATACCATACGGTCAAGCTGCTCCCACAACAGCAATTAGAATTCCGACTAACTTTAATTGTTTGCGAAATGGATGAAATTTATTAATTAATTTATTTATTTTTTGCATGAAAATGTGTTTTTTTTTTTCTTTTGAAAACAAAGAAATTTGCAATTGATTCCAAACTTTTTTGGGAAAAGCGTACAAATACACTACTTTGCAAAACTCTTAACCCCCCCCCCCCCCCCGCCCATAATGTTTTCATATTACAATATTACATTTAATTAAATTACATTGATTACTTGAAAATTTTAATTGAAAAAAAAAAACAGGAACAAATGTTATACAGGCAGCATACATTTCTAAAATTGGTTGTTTTTGTAACCACAGCAGCAGCAACCACTCAGCATTCAGCATCAGCAGGATACTAATCACCGGCCCGATCATCTGTCATCATCTGCCCCTGATTCTCACTGGTTCAGGCCTTAAGTTAGATGTTTCTTTTTATGCTTGAATGATACAGTAGGTCACTGTGTGGCTTAACAAACAAAAAACATTCCTCTGAAACTGCTTAGGTACAGGGACTGGAGTGACACAATGAGAGACAAAACCTGCAAAGAATGAGTCAAAACAGACCCTCAGGAAATCTGTAGAACTGTCCCTCAAGACTACATTAAAAATACAGGAAAGTCAGGCACTTTGGAAGCAAAATATATATCAGTACTATATATCTGGATTTCTATAAGCTATATTTAAAACAAGCTGTGTGTGTGTGTGTGTGTGTGTGTGTGCATCAGAAATACATCTGAGAATCATCAACATGCATCAATATTGAGAATGATCTGACTCTATAGTGATGTGTGCAGTGAGCGCTACCTGCTCTGCCTCTCTCGTCAGTTTCAGAGGAACAGAGACTCGATGCGTCCTGTAACTACAATCGCTTCCTTTCACTCCTGCCTCGGAGACGCTGTGCTGCTGCCAGAAGAGCTGCTAATGGTTTCCTTAGAGCAGCGTGTGGAGGAATAAATTACAATATAATACATTTGGGCATGGTCTCTTTCCTTATGATGGTCTAAAAAAATCACTAGAGTTGTTAGTCATTTTTTAGAAGGTTACTCTGAAATAGATAGATAGATAGATAGATAGATAGATAGATAGATAGATAGATAGAGTATTTTATTAATAAATTGTAAAAAAAAAAAAATCCCTGCAGAAGAATTGTAGCAAAGTACCATTGAAAATAACACAATCACACATGATTTGATCTGGCACATTGTGAGACAGAACAATAACTGTAAATAACAGTAACGTCAAATACTGTATATTTTATATAAATGGTAAACTGAGACTGTTGTTTTCACTTTGCAAGCACCCCACTGAAAACCTGGCAAACTCAGGTGTGATATTTCACAATGATTTTAAATTTAATAAGCAGATAAATGCAAATTCAGATTCTCTCAGCTAAGAGTTTTGGCTAAAGGTCATACTGTACCGTTTTGATCTTAAAAAAAGTGACCGGAGACTTTATTTAGTCTTGACTTGTATGTTCTTCACTTTCGCTTCTTTGTATTTCTGACACAAATCTCCCAGGGCAGGTGATACAGTACAGCTTCCTCATTCACCAGCTGCTTTTGAATACAGTATGTTACAGAACTTTGCAGAGATCCAGTCATAGACAAAAATACATACAGTATATGAGTTATTTTTAGTTTGTTTTTCCTGCCTTAAAAACAAAAAAAAAGGTGGAAATCAGTTTCAACAAGTTCAGTTTTTAAATGTGCTTTAAATAAGTTTGAGGCTGTTAATTAGTGGATTAATTAAAATCATGTGTGCTGGGAGCTGAGGAAACATTAGGGTGGTGCAGGGAGGTGGGCCTCCGGTACCAGAGCTACAGTAAGAAACACTGCTGTACAGTTTGGTTTTATTGAAGCTGATGCTGGGTATGAGCGGGTTTCAACTTTATTGAAAACCATTTTAGATGTAACTCGTTTAAACAAAAAAACATGTCTGTTAAATAAATAATTGTAAAAATTTTGGACAAATCCAACTGTGAAATTGAGAGTGATTTCAAACTCATTTTTTTTTTTTTTTATATATATATAGGTTTGTAGGTGTAATACAGTTTGTTATGTCCAGGCAGCACGAGTTACACTGGTTACACCGAGGTCTTGGGGGCCAGCTTTGGGGGATCGAAACTTGTCTCAGGTCTGTCTTTGTTGAGTTTTCATGGTCTTCCTGTACTTGGTGGGTTTCCTCCAGTTACCCCGGTTTCCTTCCACCATCCAAAGACATGCAGTGAAGGCTGACTGGTGTGTCCAAATTGACTGTGTGTGTGTGTGTGTGTGTGTGTGTGTGTATGTGTGTGTGTGTGTGTGTGTGTGTGTGTGTGTGTGAGTGTTCTCTCACCTAACCGATGCTCCATCCAGGGTGTATTCTGCTTCACATCCAGTGCTCCAGTGAGATTCCAGATTCACCAAAACAGAAGTAAAGATCCAAAATTATTTTGGAAATAAATCAGTTATTTCATTAATAAACATGATTAGTGCCATCGTGCTAATAACATACAAACAAACATACATAAATAAATAAATAAATAGCCTTACCAAAAAAAGAATCATCACCTGGATTTAACTACATTAAGCTAAACGTTAAAAGGTTCCATTAGATAATTATTGCAGTCATTAATAAGGTTTAGCTGCAACAAGTTATTTAACCCTTAACTGATGCAAAAAGATTCTTCTCCTTTCTTAAACAACAATGTCGTATGGTAAGACATATCCTGTGGTCATGGGAATGATATTACTGCTTCAGAAGGGTCACATTATTGTCCTGGATCAAGCAAAGTAAACAGGAAGTTGCGGTTGAAATCCAACTAAAATTGGGTTAAGAAGTGTAAAGCACCCTATTAGAGCCTGGAAGGATCGTGGTTACCCATCATTGCTGTGGAAGAAATGTGGTCAGAAAAACATCCTGAATGAGTGTGATGGGAGATAAATGCTAAGTGAAATCAAATCGTTAAGAAAACAACAGTAGAACTCACAGCTATGTTTAATAGTGAAAGTAAGAGCATTTCCACACACACAATGTGATGAGAACTCCTGAGATTTGGAGTAAATAGCTGTGAAACCTTAAAAAACATCTAATCCATCTGAGGCTAATTGGATATCAGCTTCACACATGGATTGGACACCACAGAGTCCAGACCCTTTACGCAGCGTTATCTCCCATCATCAATACAAGATTTTAGAGATAAATTAATGCGCCTTTTGGACAGAAGGTTATAAGTTTATTGAAACAAAGCCATGGTGAATGTGTGTGTAATTAAAGCAAATGTCAGAAGGCGAAACTAAATATTAGCATGTACGGTATGATATTCTTTTTGGTTGTTGATGTAATATGAATATGTTAATCTGAATATAAAAGAATAGGTAAGACCTGGTGAGGAACATGAATTGAATAAACAAATAAGTAAATAAATAAATAAACAGTGAAAATTTATAAAAGCCAAGTCCGTTACTGGCTCTGTGCTATAAGCCTGATTTAGGAAATCATCAACCTGCGACTGCAGAAAAGAAAAGTGATTTAATAAATTTTGTGCAAAGATATCTTTTGAAGTTTATTTATTTATTTATTTATTTATTTATTTATTTAATAATAATAATAATAATAATAATTATTATTATTATTATTATTATTATTATTATTATTTATTTCACATTAGGAATTAAAATACATGAAAATATTTTCACATAACTTATTTATGTAAAATATTTTATGTACAGAAATTATTTACTAAAAACAAAATCTGTTGGCTTTTGAATGTAAATAACTGAATTTTCTTATAAATATTACATGCATTTACCTAAAAAAATTGCCAGCTCTGAGCAAAATCAAGCAGCCATGTTCATAATGAAGTGGAAAATTTAACCTGAAATATCTCCTTTGATGAAGTCTTTATTCACTCAGCAAATGGAAAGTTTAAAATTGGTGTTATCTAAATGCAAAGATGGAGCAGTAATATTTTATTTCCTATCACCTCGTATAGTTTCACTTTACTGAGACACAGGAGATTCAATATGATCCTGTTCCTCAGCACTTATTAAATTGACCCAGTTGGAGATAAGAGCCACCAGCAGCTCCAGCAGTCTTCTACTGGATTAGGAGTTTTTCCACTGTCTTGAGAGAGAGAGAGAGAGAGAGAGAGAGAGAGAGAGAGACTTTCCATCTCTCCATATCATCACAGAGTTCATTATATTAATTAAGAATCATCGCCAATGGTGAGACTTTGTGACACTGGGTTTACTCAGAACTTAAAAATGATGTCAAGTAAATTAACATAATTTAAAGGTCATGTGTTATACTCCTTTTCAAACAACTTAAGTCTTAGAGTTCTCCCAACTGTGCCTGTTAATGTTCCAGCTCAGATTAATGGACTCTGCCATCCCTGGAATTCCTTCTTTTTCACTTACTGTTTCAGTGGCAGTAGCTTTAAATGCACGTGAGCTACGCCCCCTTTGTGGGGGGGTGAATGTTTTTAGCCAATCAGAATGCAGCGGGCTATGAGGTGAGGTTATGCAAATTGCCTCCTTCCTTTTTCTTCTGGTCTGGTATTATGTGACACAAGGTATGAAGTTTATGTGGCTATTTGTTACAACACATTCATTGACAAAAGGAAAAATATTTTAGAAAAGGGATTTTTTTTTTTTGCCTGTTTATATACACAAAAAAAATTGCATTGATATGAATGTCGAAAACTAAATGTCACACCATAGGTGTCCTTTAATAAAATTCAATTTCAAACATGCCCTTCATTATCTGATTTTAAGAAAAGAGAAGTAAAAATATTTTGAAAATTAAGGTGAAATATTTCACAATATAGCCACCTTACTCCGGCTTCCCATGATTCCATGCATGGACTGTGGGCGAGCCTTCTGATTAGTTGTTTTTATCTAGTTGCATTAGCTGTGTTAGCGGTTACGCTAAAGCTGTTTATTGTTTGGCTTGAACGAATGTAAACAATGTAGAAACACAATAATTTTAAACGCTCAGGCTGGATAATGTAATTATCACCTACCGAAGAACAAGAAGACGGTGTGAAGACATGACCTCAGATAACCTACTGCAACATGTTTATCTACTTCATTTAATCTGTTGTACCTTGTACTAATTACACACAAACAGATCTGGTACTTACATTAATTAATCAGTAAGGGAAAAACTCGGACAATGAAAAAAGACTTCCCATGGCAAATAAGTGGAATGTTCACACATAAAGAACTCTGCATGTTTAAATTTCACAGCCATGTTCGTTCGCTTCTTGCAGATGATAAAACTGTAAAAAGTTCATGCCTGTTAGACAAATGTTCCTGATAGAAATGTGCATGTGTTTGTAACACTCCTCTTCCAGCCATTGGTTTAGTTTATCCTAACTGTGAATGGCACAATTACTTCTAGCAAAAGTCCACAAAGATCTACAACATTTATTAAAAATGAAGTAATTTACTCAAAATTTCCCATGAATAAGGTACATAATCCCTGAAAGCATAGTTGATGCATATACATATTAGTCCATTCCTTTTCCAAACCAAGTCCCGTATTTACAAAACTTTACATGTTGATTTCTAATCAATATTTGGATAAAATCCAATTATTGTGTTATCAGTACATTAAATGTTTTAAAAAACAATAATAGTTAGAAAATACACTACATGACCAAAAGTATGTGCACCATTGGCCACACATTTTGCTGTTATAATAAGCTCAGCATTTTAAGAACAGCAGATCTTTCAGGGTGTTCCCAGTGTGCAGTGGTCAGGATCTACCAAAAGTGGTCCAAGGGAGAACAACCAGTGAACCGGCGACAGGGTGATTGGAGGTCAAGGCTCACTGATGCCCATGGGGAGCAAAGGCTAATCGTCTGGTCTGATCCCACAGAAGATCTACTGTTGCTCAAACTGCTGAAAAAGTAAATGCTTGCTCTGACAGAAAGTGTATGTCTGTGTAGCTGCCTAAAAGGTCGGGGTGTCCACGCTGACCCATGTCCACCACCAAAAGCACCTACAATGGTCACAGGAGCATAAGAACTGGACCATGAAACAATGTACAAATGTGGCCTGGTTTAATGAATCAGGTTTTCTTTTACATCATGTGGTTGGCTGTGTGTGTGTGTGTGTGTGTGTGTGTGTATATATATATGTGTGTCATTTACCTGGGGAAGAAATGGTACCAGGATGCACTATGGGAAGAAGGTAAGCCAACGGATGCAGTGTGATGCTCTGGGCGAAGTTCTGTTGGCAATTCATGTGGATGTTGTCAAGTGGTCCCTTTCAGCAGCATAATGCACCTTAACACACTGCAAACATTGTCCAGGAATTTGATAAAACATGAGAAAAGTGTTGAACTATAAATATCACTAAAAAGCTAATAAGAAAACAACACATAGTGGATTTGTACCAGTGGTTATTGTGTAGATTACAGACTGATGTTGTCTTATGCTAATATGATTCACAATAATAAAAATGTGGCAGATAAAATAGAACGCTGTGGCTGGAAACAAATCACAATAATGCTTCAGATTTGCACTTCCTAGACAGACAATAGTGTGTAGAATAGATGACTTCCAGTTAGACTCTCCATTTAACAAGGCAGAGAGTCCAAATTGTGGTTAGTGCTATCAGAAGCTTTATGCTGTTGATCTTTGATAATGTCACACATAACAACTAACACACAAAGTAGTGATTACTGTTTAATTGTTATCTTTTTAAGACAATTGTTTTCTCAGATTGTCTATGCTGGAAATAAAGTATGTGAACAAACTTACAAAGAATTGCAGTATTATTAAGTAACTTGGCTGTAAAAGTTAGTTCAATTAACCAATTGGTGCACAGTTGTGCAGAATCTTACTGTTCTTTCTTTCTCTCAAAATGTCACTTTTACTGAATTGGCACCAAAATGATGATGGAAGTAATGATGAGGTACAATAATGAGCTTTTTTTGCACTGTCCAAATGCACTGTTTCATTGTCTGTGTAAAAGAGGTACTGCTGAACCGAGCCTGTTCAGACAACAAACAGGGGGTTGGGGTGGGGGTGGGGATGCGGGTAGGCTCTTCTTATATGAGGTCACACTAGGGGAAAAAATCGAAAATTTTCACTAGAAAATGACAATTCTATACTCAACTGTAGACATATTTTTTAATGGACCATTAACACTTGAATATCACTAAATATCAGTGGAGGTTGTTCATGTAAGACTTTTTTAAATCAGGCTACTGCCGGCTTCTGGACACAGTTTTATATATATATATATTGTACTTATAAGCTAAATAGAATGTGAAATAAACCTGTGCACTGAACTCCATCGTGAGCAGCGCTATGAGAATGAGCACTTTCAGAGCCGCAGGTCACACATCACTATCCAATCCCACTCAGCTAGTGTAGAGTCTGATCAGCGGCGCATGGCTGCTCAAAGAGATCGATTCAGACTTGTTTTTATACACTATTGAGGCCAGAGGTTACACAAAGAGAGAATGCCTGTTTATAGCACATCCCATACGTTTATTTATTCACTCCATGCATGCTTCACAACATTGAAATAAACTTAAAATGTGTGAAATGTAGAATAATTAGATCACTTTAACAGCACCCCACAGAGAGGTTTATTACTGCACAGGACGTCACCAGGTTGTGAAGAAGATCTATTACTGAGTCTGGTCTTTAAGCTGCATTTCTAGGTAAGTCAGAACAGGTACACACTGCCTTCACACTAGGCATAGTTGATTTGAACAGTACCCAGAAACAATTGTTCCCCCTCCCCACTCCCCCACCAGCATTCACATCATCATCATTATTATTATTATTATTATTATTATTATTATTATTGTCCATACTCAAGTAACATACACTCTCCGATACAGCAGGTGGCAGTATACACCTAGTTGGTTTTGTGAGCTGCCATTAAACACCAAAAAAAGAACAGAAGAAGGAAGTCAACTTTTATGCTGTTATCGTATACTGTATTTGTTAAAATAAGTTTAATGGTGACTCTCTTGTTTTGGGCTGAAGTGTCCCGGGATCTCTTGTTTGGCCCACAGTATGAAAGAATCTTTAGAGAGAATAATGAAGTTTTGTTGTAGAGAACTCGAATTCTCAGTTCTGATAAAGACATGTTAATATTTCTTTTTTCTATGCGTTTGCGTATGATTGTCTTGCAGGGAGGTAAAGGCTTTTCATCTTTATGAAGACTTATACTGTTAATTAGCTCAAGAAACGCTTGTTAATTACTCAAAGGAAAGCGTGAAAGTACTAATGTGAAGAAAGCAAACAGACTTTACAGTAAAGCTGTCCTTCACTCACACAGACGCTAGGCACGTCTGCACAGACTTTTCTTTACTGCCTCCTTCAGACACTGAAATGTTTGATCACATTTCAACACTTGTTTGAAAGAGTGACTTTTTTTTCTCAGGTTTATTTTTGGGAAGGATTGTAGGATCACAGCGGTGCGTCAAGCAAATGATCTGTTCCTAAATTGCAGAATGATTTTGTCTCCCGCAGCCTCAAATCTCGTCTGTGAGCAAAATTATTAAGGAGGAGAAAGCAGCGCTATCTCTTCAGCCTAAATGTCCTCAATCGTTTAAGTGTAGTTAGTGTTTCGTGTGTTTGAACAGAACCCTGGCGTGTCGTTTTTTTCATGGAGCTTTAGGTGATTCATGAGTAGCTCTTAACAGGTCTTGAGATGATTTGAGGCGTGTAGTGTCACGGAGATTAATGATATTTAGTTCGGGACAATTCAGCACGCTATAGTAAAATATTTAGGAATGTGAGAAAGCCCCTTTAACCACGCCCACTTTCACCACTATACTATTTAAAATATGCAATACTGTAGTAGATTTTTCTTCTTTATGCATAAACCTAGTGACATAAGATTATGACAGAAGTGAAAGACAATGTCACATATAAACTGGCCAAAGCTAGTCAAAACGAGGGAAAATAAAATAATATGAGTTTTATATGATCTATTTCCCCTATGAATAGCGTGTGGGCGTGTCCTGTCTCAGGTCATTATCAGATAATGAAGTGCAAAGGAAAGACCGTACCTCTCGTTGGATTCATACAGATTACATAAACTGAGATTGTAATTTTTTTTATTGAACTTGCGTTATTTAAAAGTAGACACTTTAAGCTTTCTATAGATATATTTCTCATGTTGGTGTGTAAAGTATTCACACTGTTTCAGTTAATTTTAGCGACGTGTTTCAGAAAGATATTCACGGAGACTGAGACAGCTGAAAGCGCACCGTGTACATTATCTTTATTTCACAAAAACACAATATTTTTTGGATATTGTGAGTGTACATCAATAAAAGTAGACCTTTTACAGCTTCAAATGATGTACTACACTTGTGTATATAATCAAAAGTGATGGAGCATTTTAAGTTCTTTTTACGGTTACCAGAAGAAAATACAAATGTGCCCGCCGGCGGGTCCGCAGACTGCTAAGGGTTCAACTTACTGGACTTAAATAATCTTATCTTTATCTCTTCTCAACAACTGATCGACTAATTCCCATATTAACCAGCACAAACAGGAAGTGTGGCAGAATTCAATTCAGTACATCATGTAAAGTGGACACAGTTCACACTTATGTTTAATGAGATAAGCACATGCCAATTATGATACATTTTATTGCCAACTATGATACATTCACAACAGGAAGTGAGGCTTTTAAACTAAACTGTTATTTTATGCTGCGTGTTCATCCAAGCATGGCTTCAGGATCTGTGGAAGCCATGCTTGGATAAACACTACATAAAAAGAAACCTTTGCCAGAAGCTGTGATGATGCTCAAGCTGAAGGTGTGCTAGAATTTCACTGTACATCTCTCCATGAAACCTGTTGCAAAGCACACAGACATATTCAGTGCTGCAAAACTAATGATGATACCAACCACCTGCCACTAAAGTGCAGAAACATCTTTGTTGCAAACTTGGTTCTTGGACCCCTTGTGTTTGCCGCTGACACAGAAGAGTCTGCGTTACAGTGATATTATCACAGGTAGGATGTTTTCTTACTTCACTTCATGTCATTTCTAACGACACCCTTATACACCCATTATAAACTCACGCCCTCTCGTGGCGTAACGCTTCATTAAAGCCGTTTGTGTTTTATTGCCAGACACCGGCTTCACCATCTGGAGCTATCAGTTTTCACTAATTTCCCGATGAATGCAATGTTTCCTTACTGACAATTTTCACATTCGCACTGTGAAACACCAGTCCTCGACGCAAAACTGCTCATTACAGGATAATGGTGGCGTCTGTTTGCCTCATTACGGCATCTCCAACAATGCAAACTCAATACAAAACTTCAAAAGTGGAACAGAATGGAAACAGAAAAGAGGTTGAACAAGCTGACCTGACTGGGGACAGGGATAATTGGCACTGTGGTCTAAGAGCTCTTAATGACTACAAGTTGGACTCTGGATTGTGATTGGTCAGAAGGTGTTGATTTAATGCTCTGATAGTAACACAAGTTTATACAAAGGGACAACCTCTGGTTCCCCAAAGATTAGTCCAAAGTGGACGTGCCAAAATGTGAAGTGGTTGACTGGCTTCAAAAGGGCCGCAATGTCAAATTGTGCAACAGAAATAAACAAGTTTACATCCTGGTACAAAACAAAACAAAAAAAAAAACGTATAGTCCCCATAGCTAGATTTCCCATTCATGACAAATGTACAGAAGGCTGGCCGAGTTGTGTGACGGCTGCAGTGAAGGGTGTCAAATCGCTAGCTGCGCAACATTTTAGCTAACCAGCAAACTGGAATCATTGTAGATTAAACTCTCGCAAAAAATGGAGGAATTGACGAGGGATGATGTGTAGCATTAACATATAAATTAACCTTAGCTATCTTAAATTTGAGCTAAGCTAAGGCTAAACTAGCTAGTTTGCGATAACAAGCAGCATCCAGGTTTTGTTTTGTTTTGTTTGTTCCACTCAGTTGCTTATTTATGGATGAACCAGAGTTAAGGTGGCATCAGCTCCGGCTACAATGATGATGCGCAGAGATCACACAGCTGAGCTTCAAATCCATCCTTCAAAAAAACCTACAGGTGACTTTACACAGAGTTCGTCTAGTTCTTTCTATTCAGTCTATAGGTTCCAGCATATGAAAGCGCTTGGTTTGATAGGTTATTGTTTCTATAGTAACAGATCATTCACTGGGACTTGTACACTTCGAGTAAGAGGATATTTATATAATGTGAATGGAGGGAGTCCCCAGTGTTAGCACTTTGTAATAGTCGGGTGTAAAGCTGTCACTTTAAGTCTTCTGGCGTCTTGAGGAACAATGAGTGTGGGCTTCTTGTTTTTTAGGAACATGACAAGATGCAATTTTTTTCATCTTATCAACCTTAAGAGAGGGAAAAATCAGAGAGTGTCTGATAAAAAAAAAGTTTTTAAGACGTCCCTAAACATAAATGTAGGTATAAATGGATATAAAGTGTGGTGTCTTACTTTAATAAAAATTAAAAAGTGTAATCACGGACAATACGCTGAGGTATAAAAGAAGAATTAAAGTTGGATTTAAACAGTTGGAAACAGTTACTCTGCTTCATCCCACTACATTGTCATTGATTAATTTCCTGTCCCTGCATGACACGGAGATTTTTGTGCTTTACGTAATGTGAGAGGAGAAGTTATAACCCGAACAGACAGCGGATACAAGCGTGAGTCTATCGGACAGGTGATGAGTCTCGCTTCTTTTTTTTTTTTTTTTTCTCCACAAAGAATCATTTATGCACACATTTAGTGAAAATCACGGTTTTATTGAAAGGACACAGGAAGGTAGAGAAACCGAGACATGTAGCAGTAGATTAAGTCCTCAGTGCATGGCACATCATTCTCAGGGAGACGACTCACTGTGAGTCTGTTTGTTTTTTTTGTTTTTTTTTTCCTTTTTCTCTTTAAATTTTCACACCAAAAGCTTTCAAGTTGTTCAGTGGTCAAAGTTGGCCAGCCAACTCTGAATTTACTCGATTTATACTAAGAGTTACAGAATACAGAAAAGGGAAGAGATTAAATGAAAACTACCATCATCACAAAAAAGGACCAAATCTTTACATTTAAATCCTAACTCTTTGTCATTTCTTGTGTAATTTAAGAGGAGTTTTAGCACTGGGCGATTTAAAACAGAACCAGCGTGATGTCAGATCCGTATCCGTGCTTCTGTTATCGACTTTCGGCGAGCCGCGTCCGAGAGCGATGCGAATTAGGAGTGCGAGTGTGTCTCCGGCGTGTGGTGCAAGTCCACAGAGTTCTCAACTACAAACACCACAAATCAAAAGATGTCCACAATCGCTGAAGAAATTCCGAAAGAACTTAAAAGGATAAAAGAACAGTTGTGTTATCATAAAAAGGAAAAGAAAAAGAAAGAAAAGACCAGTACTGTTATAAACGTCAAACCTAAAAGTCTATAGTGCATGCCGTTGTACTAATCTGCTGGATCTCAGGTCAAACTCAGACGTTTTGGGTTCTTCCTCTACAAGAACAGTGATACTTACATTGTGTGTGTGTGTGTGTGTGTGTGTGTGTGCTTTCTATTCTCTGTGAGTGACAGGTCAGGGGAGTTAAACCGATTAAACCGATACCACACGAAAAAAAAACAATCTGCCAAAGTCTTTTAGTCGTGTTTGTCCAGCTGTCTTGTTTAGTCGTGTCTCAGTTGTGTTTGTCCAGCTGTGGCTTTTTTCCTTCCTCCATTTTCCCGCTGTCCCCCGGTGTCTGTGCGTCAGTGTGTTCCAGAGTCCTCGGCTGTAATGGTAGGGGAGAGGAAATAGGACGTCGTTAGAGGAATGAAAGGAAGATATTAGAAATATGTCATGCTAATAGAAAGATGGAATGAAACGCAACATCTTTATCTTATTGAAATAAAAATCATAAAGAATGATTCAACACATCAAGACATATGTGCATGTTTTATGGCTGCAGTTTACAGAGAGAAATATTAAACAGAGGAATAAAATGACCCCATCTGATTACAGTTAATGAGATTACTGATTTTCAGATCAATATCCATGAGAATTTACCAAAAAACAAACAAAACATGCACTCGGTTTGGAAAAATATGTAATTGTAGTGTGTTGAAAACATGATTGCATATTTTCAATAAACAAATAGGCACTCATTTTAAATCTGTCTGTCACCAATTCAGACCGGCGGCGCAGCATGAAGAGATAAAGCTGAAATTACTGGAATTAGGTTAAGAACCGTCCAACACATTATTAAACACAGGATGGAAACCGCAACTCTACATGGGAAACGTGAGGATGGGGATAATTGAACAAAAATATGAAGAAAATAAAAATGTCCAGTAGAAATCAGAGCCATGTTTAATGGTGAACGTTATAGCATAAACAGCTGTGTGTCCATAAGAAAACCGCTTGTTAGTGAGACTCATTAAAAAAAAAAAGCATTCAGTTTGTTAGGAAGCATAAAGACTGGACTTTGGATCAATGGAAAAAGGTCATGTGACCTGATAAATCCAGATTGAGCCTATTCCAGGGTAAGAAGGGAAGGACATGACGCGATGCTCCCATCATGCATAGTGTCCACTGTACAAGTCTCTGGAGACAGTGTTATGATCTGGGGTTGATCAGTTAC
>JAQMYJ010000038.1:32124963-32143629 GCA_030014305.1 Clarias laeviceps
CAGTAACGTTATGGGGCAATAAAATGAAGTCAGCTGACCACCTGAATGTACTGAATCACCAGGTCATCACATCTATGAAGTTCCAGTACTCAGAGTGTGAAAGAGCGGCTCTGGGATCAAGAATCGGACATCACATTGTGTGCTTTGATTAAAGTTAAAGGCACACAAACAAAATCTTAAAGTTTGCGACGGATTAATGATGTGATATAAAAGCAAATATGACACTTTACTACGTGTCAGAGAGGCACCACTGAGGTGCTGGATCTCCCATCAGCCCCTGCATGTCACTTGACTGTAATTATGGTTTGTTTCTGTTTCTCATTGGTTGTTTTATTTAGTTTATGATTTTGCACTGTGTTCTGTTGTCATGTTTCACATACTTATCTCCAGGTCTAAATCACAGCTTGAGCTCTCGAGGTCATTTTCTTCTTCCTTATTTATTTTGCCATTTTTAATACAGAAAATCCTTGTCTGTAACCTCGTCTATTCATATTCGTAAGAGTAAGCAAAGCAAAATATTATACTTACTATTGTACATCATTAACATTGACATGGAAGTGGCATGTGCATTACTGATAACTGGACATAAACTGTCATAACACACAACCCTGTACAGTATTCAAGATTCAAAGAACTTTATTAATCCCAGAGGGAAATTGCTTAAATATATGGTAATGTTATTTTTATGAAGTGTTTATTTATTTTTGTTTGTTTGTTTGTTTTAGTTTTGAAATGACTTTCAATAGCTATAAAAAATTAAATAAAAACAAGTGGCCTTAAACATATTTACCTATAAGATAGTTATTATTATTATTATTATTAAGATGATGATGATGATGATGATGATGATGATGTGTTGGTTGTGTACCTGGTGGTGGGCAGGTTGGTCAGGTTTCTTCCCAGATGTTCTCTCAGTTTGATTCTGGAAACATTCAGCACCAACCTGAGCAGCAAAAGTGCGACATTTCAGAATAAACGCATCAAGGCGTAGAATAAACACAAATATGCAGAGCACAGACCTTCATTCCTAAAATCTACATCTACAAAGAGAAAATTCAGAATCAGATTATAAACATGATTTTTAAGTTGTGTCATATAATAATCCTTTTCAGCAAGTTTAAGTCTTGGAGGTTTCCAAAATGTGACTGTTAAAGGTCCTCTCAGATCAGGCACTCTGGCATCCCTGACCCAAACACACTGTGTCAGTAGCTTTAGCCAATCAAAAGACAGGAAACGGGGCTTACGCTGAAAATGACAGACACATTTCTGCACTTTTTTTTTTAAAGAAATTGTTCAATTACCAATTACATACATACATAAAATCTGGATCTCTCTCTCTCACACACACACACACACACACACACACACACACACACTGGAGGCCCTTATGGCTGTTCAGAAATGGTCAAAAAATAAATTTTATGTGGAGTAGTAAGTGCTCTTTAAATCAGATTATTTTTTCAGGGATTTTTATGACAAATTTTCCAATTGTCATAGAACACCATATTAAGGTACTTGCTTTTTAATCAGGAAAAAGTTAGATTGGAAACACGAATGATGCTACTGTAACTGACAAACCACGAAATAAACAAAATGACATAAATTAAGTTAAGTAATACAATAAACACACATAATTACATTAAATACACAACATTGGCACAGGTTGCCCTTCCTGGTTTAGGCATTGGATCTGAATCGAACCCAAGCCTTCTGCATGGCAGGTGAGAAACCTACCACTGAGCCACCAATGCCCTGATTAATGAGGTAATTCATATGTATAATTATATTTTATTTATTAGAAATATAACTAAAATTGTGCAAGAAGTAAATGCACTTAAGGACACAGTTGAGCATAAATGAGACAACCTGCGTAACTCTCAAGTAACTTCTGTATAGCGTTTGATCTGTAGTTACATCTGGGGTCTGAATACTCATGTGACCTAAACACACAAATCTTAAATCTTATAAAGTAAGTACACCCCTCGCTTATCTGATTTTAGTCAGAGATTGACCCTGTAATTGCTTTATCTAAATAATGCATACAGTTCAGTTAGTTTTTATTATACATATCACAAACATTCAATTTTAGAAGGTTAAAAAACGTTCACCAGGTTCTTTATAACAATGTTATTAATGCAGATGTCAGATCTATTTAGTCTGAAGGCATTAAAGTCATTTATGCAGGTGTTTTGCTTGGTAAATAATTAAGGTCGCATTGGAAATGTACTTTATATATTTGTGAATGCAGAGCGATCTCCAGAAATTGCACCTAAAGAGCATTTAATTCTCTGCTAAACCTAGAAGTAGGTTTATTAAATAAATCGAATCAAGCTTTCAGCAGATTTAGAGCTTCTAACCCTAAAGAGTCCTAATGCATGGACACGGTACACACACGGTGCATTTTAGATATAATACGCGTGGGTGAGAGAAGGTTGTCTGAAGCTGTCTGACTAAACCCACATTCACACCCAGTCACAGAAGCACTTTCAGTAAGAACACACATCTGATAACGTGATGGCGTCTTAAACAACACGCCGTCTCTGCACTAATCACTTCTAACTCGTCCAGAATCGCCTCTGAACCGTCCGCGTCCTTCTGTTCACGGCTAACGCTTAGCTACAAAGCTAACTAGCCTCTAACACAAGGCTGAATCCCAAATCCCTCTCTAACCCCTGATGAAGGGCACTACATGCTGTGTGGAACAAGGGATTGTACACCCTACATAGTGCACTAGCTTTCCATTTAACACTATTCGATTCGATTCGACCCCAGAACCCTGAAGTTAACAGAGCTGATATTAAGTGGTAATAAGTGTAAATATAAAGTAAATCTGGTGAGTTTCTCAGGACTGTCCATCACCTTCATGGTTTATTCTCATCATCTTTTTGGCTACAGAGAACCGCTAAGAGTTTAACACCACTCTCACCTCCTGTTAATTACACTGACTGTTGCTCACTAACTGCCGGTCGCCAGCTCCACTAGTCACGGTTAGTTAGTTATGTGTGGGCGGAGCAAAATAACTGGTTAAATAAAGAAACAAATCATAATCTTTTGATAATAAACCGTTTGTGGAATTGTTGTATAAAAGCGATATCACACTGGAGGTCGTGATATCTTCAGCTGTGAGATCTTCAGGATCAGAGTCATAATATTTAATATTCATTAATTATTTATATAAAGTAAAAAAAAGAGAATGTGGGTGTGTGTATATACAGTACAGGATACAGGGTTTTATGGTAAACACCAAGATATAAGATTTTATAAGAGCCACAAATCTGTTTTAGGTGGGACGTAGACACAAGAACATTGTGTGTGTAATTTTCCCTCTTATTCAAGGAAAAAAACTTTATGCACTTAAATTAATCAGAAAGTGTGCTTTTACAACTTTTCTAGCTTTTCCCCCAACAACCAGGGGCTTACAATAAAACCGTGTATATTTAGCATTGGGCTTTTTTATTATTTTACAAAATAGAACAGCATTTTTATAATTTTGTTGAAGCCTGTTAAGCCTTAAAAAATAAAAAATAAAAACTTCAGTGGTATCCGTTACAAATATTATACCTTATATAACGGTCTAATGTTAGCGAAGTCAAACATGTGTTTATTGATTTGATGTCACATTAATAGACTCGAAACAATGGATAATAAACATAGAAAAGAAAAATCAATGAGCTAGAAACAGAGGATGCTGCACTGGTGCCTATATTTTCAAACAGGAACATCGAGCTGAGATGACGGCATCAGTGTTCACACGGACACCAATCTGATAATATGTGTGTTTATATGCTTTAGCCATTTAATCAGAATAAAACTGTTTTGACATGAGCAAAGTGGTTCTGAGCAAAAAGAAGAAGAAGAACAAAGATGTATTTTTCTCCTACTTTTCCAGTATATCCCGATTGAGTAGATGCTTTACTGGGTATGAAATGGGAAGTCACTCAGAGCTCCATCCTTAACCAGTGCTGCAGTGGATACAAGTAAAGACTAGGAAGAGATATCTCTGATCTCACTGAGTTCATAAGGAATGGAAGTTAATTTCTTTCTCGGAAACGCATGATGTCCCCCAAAGTAGAACAAAGAATATATTTATTCATCTGGAAGATGAATTCCCAAGCATTTAAAAAAAAATACTTCCGGATAATGTGCGAATGTCTGTACGTCAGCTGAAACTCTGTAGAAGTTGGGTGATGCAACAAAACAATGACCCAAAACACCAGAGCATGTCCGCAACAGAACTACTTCAGAAAAACAAAATCCTCCTTTTGGAGCAGCCGAATCAGAGCCCAGACCTGAATCTCCATCTGGGCATTTGGCACACGCCCTTATCCAAAGCAACTTACATTTTTATCTCATTATACATCTGAGCAATTGAGGGTTAAAGGCCTTGCTCAAGGACCCAACAGGGACAACTTGCTGGTTGTGGAGTTTGAACCTGGGATCTTCTGAACTGTAGTCCAATGCTTTAACCACTAAGCTACCCTTGGCCCTCAACCCACTAGAGATGCTGTGGCATGACCTGAAGAGAGACACACATGAGACGTCCATAGAATATGACCGAGCTAAAGCAGTTCTACCAGGAAGAACGGGATAAAATTCCTCCTGAATGATGTGCAGGTCTGATCCACAGCCACAGGAAGCACCTGGTTGAGGTTATTGCTGCCAAATCAGTTATTACTTCCCAGGGTTCACTTACTTTTTCCACTATCATTTTGAAATTTGCATGAGTGTGTTCAATAAAGACATGAAAGATCTAACTTTTTTTCATGTTATTATTTTAGGCAAATTCTGTGTCAATACTCTTGACTTAGCTGAAGATCAGATCACATTTATTGACAAATTAATGACGAAACCATGAAATTCCAAAAGATTTCCATGCTTTTTCTTGCCACTTTATCTCTTTACAGATTAACTGCAAAAGGCAATGAATGCATGTAAAGTTCACGTGTGTGTGCTAACGACTACGCCGCCGCTACGCCACCGTGCGCTGCTTCAATGTGCCTGATCTCTTTTTCCAGTCAAAACCTTTAGTATGTGCTGGAGTTCTGTGAACCTCCACTGTGTGGTTACTGTTTACTTGGTAAAAATGCTAAGTGACAAAAATATAGAAGTGAATCTTGCACGTGAAGCTGGTCCAATTACTGCTGCTTTCACACTAAGTTTTATCCACCTCGAACGCCAGCACATGTTTTCCCATGCAGCTCTTACAGCACGGCTCAGGCAGTAACTCGGCTGTAAATTACAGGTTTAAATTAATGTGCTTGTTCTAACACGTTATCATCGCTATAGTAACAGCTCATTCACAACAGCATGTACAGCACACATACAAAAACTGTTAAAATATGTTCAGATTTCTGCAACAAGGCTTTTATTTATTCACTGACTCCAAATGAATTTCAAGCTTCTTTATAAGAGAGTACATGCAAAAACAATAAATTGCATTATTTTATTAATTCAACTATGGAAAATTGCAAATTTGCAATTTAGGAATACTGGAGCGAGGAAGGGAAATAGGGAGAAAAAGGATGTATGTGGGCAGTGCCTCGATGGGATGCACAGGCTGGTGAGCGGTGGTGAAACCCCGAGCTACTGTACACTCGAGAAGCCCGAGATCCGTTAATGATGATTAGCCACCAGCCAGTGCCCCTCCCCATGGCCCCGCCCCTCTCGCACACCTGCAGAGGGGGAGGCCACCTACCTAGTGAACCACAGAGTGATCGAGGAGCAATAGGAGATTTAGGCACTTAACTACCATTAGATTTCTTATTTGTCATATTGGTCTTTTTATTATAAATCATCCCTTGCTGTTCTGTTACATCATTTTCCAAAAATGAAACGATATTGTTTTCTTCTTCAGTGCACATTTCCTATGTCTTATTATTATTTTTTCCCCCTCACAAGTTGCGGTGTTTAAACTCTGCGGTCTAGACTCTGTTGCAAATCCTCGTCTCAGACAGAAATCTAGCGACCTCAGAGGCAACATGTAGGTCATGTACATAGCCAGACTGGCACATCGAGAAATTCAGCTCAAGCATCTGCGTGACCCGAACGTCACTGCATAGAACTTTATTAGCGTTAATGCACCGACTCTGAACGCGGCCCTGAGATACATCTCTGTCAGTTTGCTTGATAACGTCACGTCACTATTCAGTGAGATGAATCTCCTCTGCGGTGCGTTCCTCGCCTCCACTCGTCTCTCGACTCTCCTGCTCTGTATCTGTCTGTACCGTGACATATTGATACAGATTTCTCATTCTGTTTTAAGCCTCACCAACAAGGGAACCTCATATCACACACTGTCAGGCTGATATGCAGGAGATTTGTCAACTCGGAGACAATGAGCGAACGGAAAAACACAAGCCATGTCCGTGACTATCCCTTACAAACAAATGTATTTTTAACAAGTTCTCCATCAGCCCTCAAACTTTTCAGCAGAAATATACATGTTTGTTCCCGCCCCTGATCATTTCCCATGCTGCCTGTGAACCAGAGCGGTTTTACTGTAATCAGTCACGTATTGATCCATGCGAAGGGGTTTGGCATCTAGAGCAGAATCACGAATGGTTTCCGATGCTGAAACGATGCCCTGAAACTCAATGAGCTGCTTATTAGGATTAAAAAAAAAAAAGCTATTAAAATGTAATAGCAGCAAACATTTACCTTTTCCATGGGGCATTCCTTGGCAGCTGTACCATCTCTCCTCATTATCTCCATGTTCACAGGAGATTTACTTGTTGTGATTCTGGGAACTTTCGGGATATCCTGAAAGGAAAGTCAAGAAAGTCAAGTTCAGTGCAAATACACTACAAGTGAACAATATAGAAAAACTGTGAATCCTATCTGGTTTTTCTGTGATTTGAATCAGTCAGGCATAAATCAGTCTTTTTGTACTTATTAATTATTCAAGTTTTCAAGAACATCTTATGCAAATTTTGGAAGATCTTAAGTTTATGACTAATTATTAGGTCATACATACATATACATAATGATACTACTGTATATTTCAGTGTATTAGGAAAACATTTGATTTCTGATATCAATGAACCTGCTACTGTATGATGATATACATTATGCCACCATACAAGCGGAACTCATCAGGCAAAGAATTAACATTGGATTACTGTATTTATCATTATTAGAATAAGTTTTTGTCCTTCTTTTCAATCATTTCAGTCAATACCATTTAAATTGATGCACCATTTTCATAAAGTTCAAATTGCACTATCAACTTTTTTTTTCTTCATAAAATTAGTAAGTGCAAGATTTCTGCAGTCCAAACACAGGTGTTTAAGTAAAACTAGGACTTAACAGAACACAGTTCTGAGAGTAAAAACTCACTTTATTCCTCTATATAATCCCCTGCTACACTAATGCACTGATCCCAGTGTTTCACTAGAGCTTGGACACCATCAAGGTAGAAAGTTTTCTCAGTACGCTGGAGCCGTGGACGGACTGTTTGCTTTATGTATGAAACGCCGGCTTCCCAGGAACTCCTTTAATGGCCCAAACATGTGGAAATGGCTTGGAGCGAGGTCAGGACTGTACGGGGGATGTGGCAATGACTCCCAGCTGAGTTTGAGTGTATGATCGTGTGTATAGTTCCCACAGACAGAAACATCTCATTCACAAGTTGGCGAAAAGTCATCCATTGATTTTTCAATTCCACTCGATGACTGTTGATGGGACCAGCTGTTGGCACATGGCATGCCACTTCACCATAATGTGACATGGTACCCCTATGGCTGCCCACATTTTCACTATCTGAGCCTTTAAATGTTAAAATTTTAGCAACCAACAGGTAATATAAAAATGTCATAAAATGCCTTAACTCAACTCCAAAGCTGCAAATCACTCATAGCTCATCGTGATTTGTGAAAAAAAATGTCAGAACTGGGTTTAAGTTGCTGATGTTTCATTGCATGATTCTACCATTTCAAACTACTGTATTATTGCTGCTTAAAAATCATAGACCAAAAATGCCTAGCGTTACGTATAGTAATACGACTATGTGTTTGTGTAGAGAGTGTTTGAGTGTATTCATCAGCTCAGTTTTATTCCTTTGTCTAGCGCTTAACCCTGACGGGAGCAATTCTGATTTACTACGCACTTAAAAATCATTTCATCCTGTTTTTTTGTGGTTTATTTCAGTTCACCGGTGCGCAGGGATCAAAAGCGCAGCGTTCACAGGCGATTCTGGTGAATAAGTTTTGATGTAAAAGCTCTTGGGTCCAGAATGTATCTCATGTATGTGTCTGACTCAAGGCCCATGGGTTAAAGACTTCCTGCTGGCTCGTTTCATTCGACATGTGCGTTCTCACGCTATCAATAATTCACAGCAGGAGCATAGTGTAATACTGTCTACCATGTTCTGTATGTGCTGGCTAAAGCCAATACCTTTCTGATGTGTCTGATGCGATTCAGACACCAGCATCTGAAATCGATTGAGAAACATTCCAGGTGTTGGTCTTATGTGTTATTGAATGATTGAGAGGGAAAAAAAAGTCTTAAACTTGGAGTAAAACTCTGGTCATGACAAGGTTTTCAGCATCACATGGCCTTCATAGAGTGAAACGAGGAGTCTCACACCCGAGCTGCCTCCACAGCAACAACCAAAATCTTTGATGGTGACTTTAAAAGAGAACCCAGGTGTTAGTTGTGTTTTAATTAGTAGGCTTTGCCAATTTTTAAGAGAAAAAAAGAGTTTAAAAGAGATGGAGTGTGCAGATGTACTGTAGTACAACAGGCTTGCACCGTATTCACTTCCCCGATCGCTAGTCTCCAGTTTTAAATTGTGCAATAAACTGTTTGACTCTGAGGAACTCACTGAAAATTCCCTGTTTTTATTTTTTTTGTATCACTCAGAATTTAAACAAGGCCAATTAGATTTTTCCCCTAATGTGACCTCATGTAAGAAGATTGTTGCTCAGCTTTTCTGGTCTCCGGAGGGTCGTGGGTCAGTGGCCATTAAACTGAAATGGAAGAGAAGTGAAACAGAGAGAGTTTGAGGTGTGAAAAATGCATTATCAGAAGGGTCTTCCAACTGGGGCGTTTACACACACTTTGGGGAGCTCTGTGTTAACTTGTGTTAGCTACACGAGGCTGGTTACATGCATCATTGCATTCATGTGTGTGTCACATGAAAAATAGTAACATGACGCAAACTCAAGCTGCAGTCTCAGGATTGCTGCTAGGGGCGCTATAGAGTAAAACGGCAACAAGAGAAACCTCATCATCATCTATACGGCTTTATCCTGTATACAGGGTCGCAGGGGGACTGGAGCCTATCCCAGGAGACGTAGGGCACAAGGCGGGGTACACCCTGGACAGGGTACCAATCAGGGCACACACACACACACACACACTATGGGCACACCAGTTATCCTAATCTGTACTCCTAATGTCTTTGGACTGTGGGAGGAATCCAGAGAGCTCAGAGCAAACCCACCGAGCACGGAGAGACCATGCAAAGTCTATGTAAGGCGGGAATCAACCCTGTCCAGGAATCGAACCTCAACCCTGGAGGTGCAATCTGACGGTGCTAAGCACTAAGCCACTGTACCACCCAAGAGAAATCTAAGCCTTCTTATTTTTCTCACCAACTTCATTGGAATTCCCCCCGCCGTCCTTCCTCATGAGCGATTCAATAATTACACATCTCATCATTTTTGTTTTCTCTTTTTTTCTCCTTCTGATATTTGTTTACTTAGAATTTGTATAATTGTTTCTAGTTTTCATTGAACTAGTCTGAGCGTTCAGTAGTTTAAATCACCACATTGTGGACGGTTAATCGCCTCCAGCACACGCTGAGTGTATTTGCTGGGCCAAACCTTGTCATTTGTGTCAGTTCTTGTACTTTTGCGATGGATGTTTCAGGTCTTAAAGTGCTTGGTGCTTGTGCACTAATAGAAATGGGAAAATAAGAGAAGGAACTGAGCGTCCAGGTGGTGTTGCATTGCTCTTTAGCTACTACGTCACACGGAAAAAATCTGAAACACTAAGGAGCCTTATTTTCAAAGCATTCTGCCCGGAACTTACATTATGTTTACTACACAGCATCCTGCTATTAATCTGATCCAGCATCTGTAAAGTCTGATATCAGGGATATTCCTCACACCTGTTCGCTTTCTACCACGGCCTAATCACACAGTGTACTTATTTACGAGTTTTAACGCAACAAAAGGAGCCTAAACTTCATTTTATTGCTCATTACTAAACACAAGCACCCATATTTCCCATCACAAGGATTTTACGCAGCAGTTTTCTCTACTTCCAGAAAATGATGTTGCATAATTAATCAGCGTTAACACTCGCAGCATGAAAACAATATGTGCAGTTTATCAGCTATATAGACTAATTCTGCTAAACAAAGTAATTACATTGCAGTGTGTTATTTTAAAATAAATAGCATCAAATATTCATATAGTATAATAGTTCATTTCGATTATATCATTTAGATTATAATAGAGTTAGAACTCAGCTCAGTCTTAGACTGAAATATAGACGAGGTGAATGACCTGCTAAAAAGTCAGTGAGTAATAATTTAACACCAGTTAAAAATTTCTTTATCACTTACGTGGTATGTGATAGTGGAATCTGGTTTATAAAAAAACTATTTTTTTTTAGATGATTAAAATAATAATAAAGCAGTGATTATAACAATGGCTAACCAACCCTTACATTCTGTACCAAGGCCAGTTTTTTACTATAAAATAAAAAATACTCCAAACTAACACAAGCCTTGTACTTTTTTTTTTTTATACTTGAAGGCGAGTAACTCTGTACTTTCACTTTGAGATGAGAAAGAAGCAAGAAGAGGAAATCTAATTCATCATCATCATCATCATCATCATCATCATCTTGCATCTGTAATTATCAGAGGACGCTGAGAAAGCTGAGAGTGATAAAGGTGCGGACGCCATATTTCATATCTTGAAGCCACTATCTTTCAGCACCTGCTGGATTTTTTTCATGTTGGTCAGGAATTTCCTGGAAATCGGAATATCTCGACGCCTGGCTAATGTAAATATTCCAGCAAAAATAAATGCATGAACAAACCTGGAAAGCTTTCGGTAAAAGTTACATGTTGCACTAACAGGCCATAAGAGCGATCTCTTCTCCAAGTGTGTTAAATATGAAGTGGGTTCCACTCACACTTTCCCCCCAAAAGCTCATGCTAATGAATCTTTCACTCATACGAACAGTGTGTGTGTGTGTGTGTGTGTGTGTGTGTGTTCAGGCTAGGATTTTATCCTCATTGGCTCTGGGAGATTTCGCCTGATTAGACACTCAGTAGCGCTGTAGAAAATGAACAAGTGATAATGTTTCTGTGACACATAAGAATCTCTGTTATTTCAATATAATGTTGATTAAATTTCTATTACAGCATGTGATAAAGTGTTTATCTCTCTTACAAAATTACTGTTTCCTCTATTCTAAAGATGTTGGAAAAAGTCAGTTTTCATATTAGGCACAATTGATTTGTATCCTGCCCAAGAACGATTGCACCCCCACCCCACCCCACCCCACCTACTGGCCAGTGTTCACATTGTTTTTGCTCTCCATTCTCAGGTACATGTCCATATTTACACTCTTTCCGATACAGCAGGTGGCAGTATGCACCTATTCGGTGTGTGAGTCGCCATTAAACACAAGAGAAGAAAAACCTAAAGTCATAAACATTTAGGGAAAACTGTCAAGAGTAACCCTTTCATGTGCCTTCCTACTGTATCAGTTATGGCTCTTCGGGTCAGAGGATGAGATTAGAGCATGAGATTTTTCAGGAGACTGACGGCACGGCAATCTACTTCTGTGTTCAGGTACGATTGGCTTCCATATCTGATTCGATCCGTGCCCGAGGACCCTCTACTCTTCCAGAGACCACCTCTTCAAGCCAGACTTTGGGCTCAAGTGTTCTCAGACACGATCCTGGGCCCTAATGAGGAAAAACCCTCTTGGACTTTCTGTCCAAAGCGCTGACACTGGAGTCTCCTTCCATACAGTACATGCTACATAAACATCTCCTTACATGTAAATGATTACACAGGTTTCTTAATCTGTTTAAATGAGAGCGAATCCCTCTGCTCGAATAAGTGCTTTAATATAAACCTTCCAGAGCTGCTGAAATAGAAAATAATTCAACACCTTCTGACCAATCAGAGCGCAGACTGTGACACCCTGTACCTTCATGTGCGGCTCCCTGAAGGTGACTCTTGAGTTATTGACGAACGGAGAGTATCGCAGCAAGTGAGTGGGCGTGGCTGGCAGTCTGTGTAAATCCACCGTCTGGGTTTGTAGGACAGATGAAAAACAAATATGGACCGTGTCCTTCAAAGCCCTCAGCTGGGACTCCTAAATCAAATCAGGACACAAATAAAGAAACAGATGAGACATGTTTCTAAACATGATGAATATTCTAATATCGAGCTAGTTTCTTCCCTCTGCATATTTCTTAGGAGTAAAAACCAGCAAAAGTTTGAATTCTGACCCGAGAATAGACAGAGAATGTGCCAGAGCATCTGAGGACAGGCTGGTCCTAAAATAGGTACAGCTTATAGTGCAAGAGAGATTTTATCATTTCACTTCTCACCTTGTCCAGGGCTGCTTTCTCCAGTTCCTCTTTGGCTACTCGCAACTTGTTCTCCAAGTCCATGAGCTGCTGACCCTTCAGAAAAGACACACAGCTTCATTAATGTTTATTAGGTGCACCTTTAGTTCCTACATCACTGTCTTAGCTCGAGGCGAAACAAAACAACATGGATCGCCTCAGGCTACGTCACCGGGCGAAAATGTCATCTTGCTGTGTTGTTGGGGTCTGGAATGGAAAGAGTAATGGATCTGGGTTTACATCTTAATTTGTCACCGACTAAAATTAGCTAAACAAGAAAAAGAAACTGAGGAGGTACTGAGGAGGTAAACACAGCCCTGGTTTCTTTAGATTTTGCTTCCAAAGAGCCAGACTTTCTTGTATTTTTAATGCAGTCTTGCGGAATAGTTCTCCAGGCTTCCTGAGCAGTTTCAGAGGAATGTTTTTGGTTTGTTAATCCACACAGCGACCTATGAATCATTCAAGCATTAAAAAGCATGAACCAAAGTAAGCAAGCAAGGCCTGAACCAGTGAGAAACAGGTGCAGATGATGACAGATGATCAGGCCGGTGATTAGTATGCTGATGATGCTGCATGCTGAGTGGTTGGAAGAGACAAGAGGGGAAATGAGGTCACTGCTGAGGTTCTTACATAAAAAACCTTTTTTTTAGTGTATCTTTAGGCACTTTCTTTAATGTAATCAACTTCATTTAATTTCCTTTAATATGATAAAATGAGGGGTAGGGGGCACTTTTGCACAGAGCTCAATCTTACGATCTCGAACTATATCCTGAATAGTCATGTACAAGACTTGTCTTGTTGGTTAATGTTGACTTTTTCATGTAACAATCAGGGTACCAAAGCGTGAGTAAACAAACAAATCTACAAATAAATTTGCCTTTTCGTTAGTCTTTGTTAAAATACAAGTGAGCAAATTGTCCTAGGCAGCATTACTGAACATATCCAGGGAAATATTTTGCCTCCATCTGTTCTCAAAAAGCATCAAAGAAATGGAATCTACAGACACTGTTTTAATGTCACAAATGTAAAATTGTAACAATTCGAGACACATTCGATTGAAACAATGGCAAAACCTTGAAAGAAAAACGTTTGCTACAAATTCTTGTCATAAATTGCTATAATTCTGATTTGTCTGACATCCGTTATAATATTTGGGCTCAAAACAGTTAAGAGCATTACATTAGATATGTCATCTCTATATACTGTGCATAAACAATCATGCTCAATTATTTCATAAAACTGTTTATAAACAGTGACATTTCTGATTAAGACTTGGATTTCTTCAGAGATTATTTAATTAATTATTAATTATCCTTGAATGACACACATGCGACCTCTGTCTTACTCAAGCCAATAGTGCGTAAATCTCAGGTTTGAATGCTGATGTGCACACTTTGGGTAGGAAATCATTATTGCCCTTGTGTGTTGCTTTACACGTAATTACTTTTCTTTTTCTTTTTTATATTGCTTTATTGAGCTACTATACTTACTATACCATGCTACGTATACATATTAGCACTGTATTATATACTGTACTATACTACCTCCAGGTCCCTGAGACCCTGTATACAGGATAAAGCGGTATAGAGGATGAGCGAGGTTTCTCTTGTTGCCGTTTTACTCTATAGCGCCCCTAGCAGTGAGTGAGTGAGTGAGTGAGTGAATGTACTGCTATGGACGAAATCAAATCAAATTCTTAAGTAATGTAAAAATAAAAAATAAAAAAAAGTAAAATAAACTCAGGAAATTAGCATCCCATTATAAAGCAGCATCTTTTTAGCGGTGTTTGGTTTACAAAGACGAAACTCTCCAGTGGGTGAGATGTGTTTTTGGACATCCTCCAGAATCAAAAAGGCACATATGTTTGAAGGACAGCAGCCAAATTTCCACAAACTGGGGGTTGGACTAGGGATATTAATAGCTTATTGGGATTGGAGATCCTGTGCTACTTTAAAAAAAAATACATTTGCATACTATTTGCATGCCATTCTGCAACACGCTCTATATTTGCATATGATTTGCATGCTGTAATGTAATACACAGTGACTCCCAACACTACGCACTCCCCGGTGGGAATACATCGAGTGCGCATTTGGGTTTTACAGAGGCTCTTGGTTAACCAACTGATTCCCAATGCTAACCTCACACTCAGGGCTTCCAGATGGCGCATGTGGATCAGAAAGTCGGGGAAAGTGGAGGGGGCTGGCAGCGCTCCTGGATAACAGATGGTGTTACCGTGCTCACATCACTTTGCACTGATATTATCTTACTATCAGTTAGCACATAGCAATGTAATTTACTTAAAAGGTGCCTCTGTTTAATAGATACAGTACACCTGATAATTATATGGTTACACTCTGAGCCAGCTTTAAACACCTTCAATGCGTTCCATGGCACAATAAGGCGATTTTCTGTAAAAATTTTAATGATGTAGGGAAGCATCCAGCTCCGGCAACAACGAGCTCAGAGCATGGAGCCGATCACCGGGGACGTTAGACGCTGCTTTGCTTAAGCAAATAATATAGCGCTTGCTGTATACAGAGGCTGTAACTTAAGTCGGAAAGTTAGTGGGAAAACTTTTCACATTTTCAGAGTTTTGTCACGCATCTGCTTAGAGGGAATTTCTGGGTGTGAGGGTTGCCAGATTTCTCTTGAGGAAAGTTTGAGGCTTGTAAACTGGCAACTTTAAACACAGACACTTGCCTATATGCCTGGAACACAACGGGGATAGAGACTGCAGACTGAAGGGAGAAATTGCTTTTTTTTCCCCTTATACTTCTTCTCCATGATTCAAAATGGAAGCACAGGTAAATAGAGAAATCTTGGCCATACAGTGCTATGAAAAAGTCTTGAGCCCCCATTCTCTCTTCATATTTTGCTTCCAGAAAGCCAGACATTCTTGCATTTTTAATGTTGTCTTGAGGAATATTTCTCCCAGGCTTCCTGAAGGACGTTTTTGGCTCTTTTTTTTTTTTTGCCCAGTTTTTGTCTCTCATTTTCAGTCCAGCGTTTTCTGTTTGTTAAGCCACACAGTGACCTATGAATACTGTAGTTCAAGCATAAATAAAAACGCATCTAACTTAAGGCAGGAACCGGTGAGAAACAGGTGCAGATGATGACAGATGATCAGGACGATGATTATTATACTGCTGATGCTGAATGCTGGGTGGTTGGAACAGACGAGAGGGGAAATGATGTCGCTGCTGAGATTGTGTATTGCATTTTCAGGAGTTGACATTCAAGACCAGATAAACCTTTTATATTCATCAGTTTATATTTAATGAGCAAGATGCTTAAGATGACATACAGAAACCATGAGAGGACCCATCATAAACTAGGTGGATGGAGAAATTGTCAGCTTTTAGCCTCTATAACTGAATTGTCTTGTTGAATCCGACAGCACGTCTTGTAGGCGTCATGCAGTCATAATAGTGATGATTTAAAGGGCACCTAATTGGTCTACATACAAACAAACAAACAAACAAACAAAACACTTTTTTTTTCTCTACAAATTTTCCAATTTTCTCTATAAATGTGCTGCAACACCCTGTTTAAAGATCGACACAGACCATGCATGGTTCTCATAATGTATATTAAATGTGTAAGAATGTAAGTTAAAATGAAGAGAAAAAATTAAATAAAGTCACTATAGCAAAAATACAATGTGTTGTATAAACAGTGAAATAACTGAACACAGACAAGGCTGATCGTCCATCTAATTAACGTCCAATTAGCAGATGCTAATTAATATTAATGAGCATGTAAATGCACCGGTCAGGTGACAAGATGTCAAAACAAGCAAGAATTTATAAAGATTTTTCTTGGCTGTACAATTCTGTAAAAAGCTTGTGTCATTTTTTTGCGAGTTGGCTCTGTGTTTGCCATGATGGTTGTTTGAAGAAAATTATAATGAGGTCTCAGGTCATGTGATCTTAGTGACACGGAAGGGAGGCTGGGCCTAATTAGCATACTAAAAGTACAGGCTGCACAAAATCACTAATTTTCAAAAAATAAATTTTTCTAGATAGATGTGCAAGGCCAAGATAATACCAATATCACTCGACATTTTTATGAATATTCTTCTTATTTATTGTGTACTTGTACAGTCTGAATCAATCTTTAAGCATCCTGCTTGGTATGACATCATACCAAACAAGAAGAAAAACGTGGCGCTGGGACTCCTCGACATAATTTTCAGGGAATTCGAACCTCCTACATTCTGCTTAATGACCAGAAAAATGCACTTCCACAAAGCGACATGGACGACAGCAGCTCATCTGCATTTAAAGCATTTAGACCCCGAGACTTTCTAAACAGAAGTGAAACAGAGGGGGCTTCGGGCGTGTCAGGATGCCTGCGCTGACCCGTACTGTATTGGAGCTGGAACATTAAAAGACATATTTTGAAGACCTCTAAGACATTTACATTTACAGAATTTGTCAGACCGTTTATTCAGAGCGAATTTCATTAGTGATTCAAAGTCGTCATCAATAAATATATCCTCACACTGGGTCTCTAGGTTACAGACATGAAACATTAAACTAAAAGAAGCGTAATATGTTATTTTTGCATGAATCCTCTCATTAGGTGTTCAATTAACAGAACAGTTCAGGTAAAATCATTCTTTTAATAAGATGAGTTAAGAGCCACTGCATTCCTGCTCAGGTTTAATTATGGCATGTTATTGTAATTAGACACTTACCTTGAAAATTAAATCCTTCTTGCCGTATCTCAGCTCCTTCAGTTGGGCCTGGATTCTTTTAGACTGAAAAAATCAAAGGTAAGAAAAATATGAGCTAGAATATAAGTAGGAAAAAAAATTTTTTGCAGGTTTTTTATTCTGATATTATGAACTACTTGTGAAGGACAGAGAGTGGCTTCGATGTGGGACGTGAAGTTAACAGTAAAAACACTCACACACATCACCTTTCACACCAGCGGCAGCCAGCACAGCTGGACAGTTGTTTTAGCAAATGCATATACACTGATCTTTTGATTTTTTAAACCTCAACAGCCCTGCTTGTGTGTGTGTGTGTGTGTGTGTGTGTGTGTGTGTGTGTGTGTGTGTGGTCATGTATTTCCCTTCATGATGACGAGAGTACGGTTTTGACCCTGTCAGAGCACTTTGCTGCTTCCTGTGAGTGAAAATTATTTCCTTTAGACCAAAGAGTCTAAGGTTAAGGCTTGACTGAATATTGTAATTCAGTGTGTGTGTGTGTGTGTGTGTGTGCGTGTGTAGGGGGGATGTATGTGTGTGCACACTGTAGTTGAAGCACATGTACCTCCTCTGCGTGTATGTCACACAGCTTATTTCCAGAAAGCAGTTTATTCTTCAAGCTTTTATTCTGGAATGAAAAGAAAGTCAGTAAAATACTGTTTATTGTTTATTATTAGTGACAGAATACAAAACTCCTACACAGATAAACAGGTTGAATTTCATAACAAATCCATCTGTAAGTAAGAAGAATATCATCCATCACCTCTCCAAGCTTTTAAACTGAACCGAAGAAAATGTTGACTTTGCCACTTTGATTAATGTTATTAAGTGAGATTATTCTTAGTCAATCATGAAATCTCAGTAATATTAGAGAGTTTGAATTTGAGTTTGTCAGAACAACTAAGCGCTTCTGTATTTATTTATTTATTTTTATTTTTAGATTGGTAAACCATTTTTAATGTACTAAAAGTGTCAGAAAGAAACCAGAGGCCGGTGCGAACCGACCCGCACATCACTGGCACCCAACCACCTGCTACTGAACATCTTCACCACAGCAGATCTCAGGCTCAGTATCTCAGAGCACACTGAACCATCAGAGACTCCTCCCACCCAAGACCGCCTTCCATCCAAGAGGAGGTCCAGGAACATTCGCACCATGTAGATTCTCCAACTCTTACCTCTATATACGTATATAAATATACAATTCATCTGTATATACATTCCACAATAATACAGCACTCTTCTTTTTAGTATAATTTCATGTCTTCATGTATATACAGTACAGGCCAAAAGTTTGGACACACCTTCACTCATTCAATGTGTTTTCTTTATTTTCATGACCATTTAC
>JAQMYJ010000038.1:32146656-32158212 GCA_030014305.1 Clarias laeviceps
CCATGTAAATGGTCATGAAAATAAAGAAAACACATTGAATGAGTGAAGGTGTGTCCAAACTTTTGGCCTGTACTGTAACATATGCAGTGTACATGCAGTACAGTATATATTAAGTAAATAAGGGAAGTGAAGCAATTACATACAAGTTAATTATAAGCAAAAGGTCAGTGTGGAGGTAAATGCTGGAGGTCCTGCCACGGTTGTAAAATGGGAGTAAATACAACAGTCACCATTGGCCACCATGGCCCCTAATTAGGACCATCTAGTTAGATTGATGGATTAGAAGAGTCTCATTACTGTACTGTACTTGGAGTCATCTGTAAATGTCAATCGCTTTTACACCTTCATTTATCAGAAAGTCCAAGTTTGACTCGTATTTAACTATAAGAATAAATATAAAGGTATACCATATGTACTGCATATGTGTGGCTGGGTATTAATAATTACATAATTAGTATAATTAAAGATAAATAATTAATAAATCGGTTTAAATAGGTATAAATATGTAGACTTATTATACACACACTGTATACACAGAGAAAATAAATGTAAATATATTATTGAGTCAGTAAGTTGTAATCCATGTAAATGGCGAGGGAGAGTGGATGGGCATTACACATCAAAAGGTCATGAGGTCATCTGTGTTTCTAATTTAAGCCTCTCGGTTTTGAGCTGTTCATGAAATGAAAAGTACAGCCCCGTGCTCATTTTCTTTCCCCTCACGGATTCATTCTTATTCTAGACGAGACACAGCGCCTTTCCCTCATATCCCAGAGTGTACGCTCTCTTTCTCTCAAAACACAGCGGGTGGGAGAGAAAAGTTCTAGTGCACAGATAATAGTCTGTCTTTTTTTTGTTTTGTTTTTTATAATTAGCACACTGTACCCATAAAAGTCAGGGCTCAGAATAGCCAGGGCCGCATCTGGGCGCTGTGTGTGCGCGGCGTCTCTGCGGCTGTAATAAACAGTCCCGATAATGAGTTTTGTGCAAAGAGGACACAGAAAGGGCGTCGACGACAATGTGCTGAGGGAGAACGTCAATAACACTGTACTGTACGTCTATGACCCTGTCCAAGCCTTCATTAAAAATACGTTTTAAAATGAGCTCCCTGTGCATATCGGACTTTAAATGTGGACAACATTTATTTTGTCTTCATCAGATGTGCGGCGAAACCCTGCCGCAGAAACACTCCATCATTTTACACCTCTGTTTATTCAGGACTCTCACCGTGGCTTGATGTTTCTCGGCTCGCTCTGCCGCCTCGTCCAGTTGCTTCTGAAGGGCTGCCTGGAGTGATCTCATCTCTTCTCTGATATTGAAAGGAAAGAAAACGAGAGAGAAAGAGAGAAAATATGTTTGAGAGAAAGAAGTGTAATTTCTGCCAGTGTAGGGTTATAATGGAGGTCATTTTCATTGAAAAGCACTGATTAGGATATTCATACAGGATACGGTGCGGCAGAACATTCTGAGCTGATTTCCTGGCAAACGTGGCGCTAGGACTGGTAAAGACAAACAAGGCGATAAGGAAACTAATAAACCAGGCAACGAGGAAATCAAGAGTAAACACAGCTTAGAACGGCAAGACACGTATTCCTGTCGTGTTTGCCAATGAACAGAGCGTCGTCTTTAGGGCCGCGTGTACGCTAGGTGTTTATCTTCTACCGCTGATAAAGTGCCGACTGAATATGAAACTCTGTAACTATTGTAATACTTAGACTGAGTCCTGCTTAGTAATAATATCAGTTTTTTTTTTTTTTACATTTAATCCAACTGTGGCAAAGAAGAGGATACTTTTCTGATCACTGGCTTAGAAGTTTGCAAAAAACCTGGAATTCTTGTGGACCTTGGCAGAGTTTAGGGACACCAAATGCCAATAAATCCACCAAGCTAATTTATTTCTGGTTGGAAACGTTTTCAAATGACTTACACCTACACTATTGAACTCCTCCAACTAACACTCCAGAGCACAGGGATGGTTTCTTTAAGGGAATGTTTACTGGAAGGAGTCTCCAGTGTCGGCACTTTGTAATAGAGCTAAGGATGCGACTTTGTTTCCATTCTGTCCTGCTCATTTTAAAAGGGGAAAAAATTATGCTAGTGAAGTAACAAGTGTAACGGAGGAGCAGAATGATGTGAAGCACCACAAGGTAATTTGTTTTTCTATTTAATGCAAGAAGCTATTTTTCAAATTAAGACATTGCTACCTTAAAACAAAGGCACCAAATACTCAAGGGCATGATGTATATTACAGTATATTATATTATATTATATTATATTATATTATATTATATTATATTATATTATATTATATTATATTATAAGCGAATGTACTGTTCATATTTTATAATTTCTAGCAATCATTTTGCAAGTAGTCTGTGAAGAGCACTTTACAGAATCCGTGCCCTTTATCATGCTCAGAAATCCAAACATTATTATTGAGGACACCAGTGGCAGAAGAATACTTGAGCACACAGATGGCTTGGTATCAGTTCAGGGCGAATTATTCCCCAAGCTTCTCAAGAGGCAATCTTCCTTGACGCGGTTCCTCTCTGGAAAAATGTCAGTGTTCCTATTTGACTTAATTAATTGAATGACCAAATTCATTCATTCGTTTATTTTCTTAACCTGCTTTCAGCACTTAAATATCTGTGGATCAATATTACTAGATTTTTACTAAACTTCCATCTGATCTACTGGTTGAAATTCTGACCATGTACATCATCCAACCATTCATAAACTTTGGGCCAAGTCTAAATGAGGGTAAGAGTGATTTACAACCAAGTCAAATTCTAGGGCTAGAGTTCCAGAAAGGTTCATTAAAAATTACAAAGGGCATTCAAGTCAAAGAGGGACTTTTGATTGTGAAAAATAACAATACAGTTCTGAGAGTAAAAGACTCCCTATATAATCTTATCCCAGTGTTTCACTAGAGCTTGGACACCATCAAGGTCGTAAGTTTTCTCAAGAAAGAAGGTAGAAAGTCTGCCTGCTTCACATCTGAAACTCTAGTCCTCCTAAGAACTCCTTAAATGGCCCAAACATGTGGAACTGTCTTGGAGCGAGGTCAGGGCTGTACAGGGGACGTGGCAATAACTCCCAGACGAGTTCCTGTAACCTGCAAGTGGTGTTGGTGAATAAGGCGGTGTACGGTTCGCACAGACAGATGCGTCACTTCCTCAAGTTGGCGACGTTGATCTTCAGTGATCAGGAGTTCCTCTCGCTGAACGACTGCCGTGGACTCCAAACCGCCTCAGCCGGGATCGACATCCACGGCCGTACAGACGTCTTTAAAATATTTGCACTGCTCAGATGTTTTACTGCGGCTAAGAGTCTCATCACCATGCTGTACTTGGAGTCTTCTGTAAATGTCAACCATTTTTACGCCTTCATTCACCAGAAATTTCCGGCTTGAACACCTTGTTAATTAGTTACAGTTTTGCTTCTTGATAGCTTATCATGATCAAAAGATTAAAAACTGAGGGTCATCCTTGAAAATCCTTCCACATCTTTCACCCAATGGCTTCCACTGCGTTAACATCTCTGTTTGCTGTAACTGCTGTACGTCTAGCTGTTTGTCCTGTGGAGAACCTGGCTCCTGAAATATTACAGTTACAATTGAAGATATTTCCATTTCTGTTGTTCTGTACAGTCTGTTAATGCCAGCGACATACCATGTCTTTATAATAAGAATATTATAAGAATATTATAAAGAGTCTCATTTCAATTTAAATGAAATCAAACTATATTAAACTGTTGGTTCTTTAAGCTCTCGAGTGCTGATATTTTTCAGCTTGACCTTGTTAAAATGTGTTTGTGTGTGTGTGTGTGTGTGTGTGTGTGTGGTCACATACTTAAGCAAAGTACTGATCAGCTGAATGGAATTCAGTGTCTGTGAAATGAAAAAGCACATCTGCTGCTATGTCGGGAAAATTTTCACAGTTATTGTGCAGGGCAGAAGATCATCACTGCAACCTCCTACAAACCTGTCACTTTCTATAACAGCGACTCCGAGATTGCACAAGGTGACTGTTTTGCAGGGATACAAAATGGAAATAAGAGATGCTCGACACCAGAAAATGCCTTAAGGCCATGCAGCTATAAACAGCCGCTCCCTCTGCAGCCTCGCTTTTTTTCCCCTCTGGCTTGTGAAGTTAATAAAACAACAACTAAAACAACATGGAAAACATGGAGCTTGTCATCTTGCTCAGAAACCGCAAAGAAGCATAAAACTGCTCTGTACTGAAGATGTCAGAAAACTTACAGTTACAACTTTACCCCTGAATAATAAATAGCACTAACACTGGAGACTCCTTCCATACATCTCATTATGCATCGAATATTAGATCATGTGAAGCGTCTACCGTCTACTAAGGAAAGGATAACTTATCAGAACAAGAGTATTAATATAAACATGTACTACGCTCAGAACCACACTGACGGAGAATTATACAACAGTTAGTTCTGACCGAGTAATCTGATTGGACTGTGAGGTGTAACTCTCTGTATGAGTGGGCGTGTCCCAGGTGTTGTGCAGTGGTTAATGTGGCTAAACCCACATTCACACCCAGTCACAGAAGCACTTTCAGTAAGAACACACATCTGATAACGTTATGTCGTCTTAAACAACACGCCGTCTCTGCACTAATCACTTCTAACTCGTTCTGAATAGACTCTGAACCGCCCGTGTCGTTCTGTTCACGGCTAACGCTTAGCTACAAAGCTAACTAGCGTCTAACACAAGGCTGAATCCCAGGCTGAAACCCCTGATCAAGGGCACTACTTGGGGTGTGGAACAACGGATTGTACGCCCTACATAATGCACTAGTTTTCCATTTAACACATTTATTTGGGATTCGACTCCAGAACCCGGACGTTAACGGAGCTGATATTCTAAAGTGTAAATATAAAGTAAATCTGGTGAGTTTCTCAGGACTGTCCACCACCTCCATGGTTTATTCCCATCACCTTCTGACTACAGAGAACCACTAAGAGTTTAACACCACTTTCACTTTGGTTAATTACACTAACTCACCAGCTCTGCCAGTCGCGGTTAGTTAGTTCCACCAGGCACTGAAGGATATGTGTGGGCGGAGCAAATCATAGTCTGTTGATAATAAACAGTGTCTGTGGAACTGTTGCATAACAGCGATATCACACTTGTTGTTGGTTGTGCTGTTGTCCTGAATATCAGCACTCTTGTGATACACTGTATTCAGTACTCTGGGTGAACCCTCGTGCCGACCACCGCATCACAAGCATCATATTCAGTACAACAGCATGACCTTGAGTGTGATATTGTTTAAATAATCAACACATTCTGAACAAGTACAATCTGGAATTCAACATAAAAAAATACAAAGAATGAAAATAGAAATTATTTCATATGTATGATCAGTTTAATTGATGTGACTGATCATGATTAAATAATTAATCATTCTATTATTATTATTATTATTATTTATTTATTTATTTATTTATTTATTTATTTTTTATTATTATTATCATGCAGCTCTCAAAAAAAAATTTGAGTGTAGAATTACAGCAACATTGTCTGGGACCTACTTTTGTTATACCCATATAGTATAGCCTTACTGAAACAAATAAATAAATAAATAAATAAATAAATACATAAATAGGCTTAGTCAGTCTTAGCTTTAGGGGTGTTGTAACTTTTATGGTGAAATGAAATGTAGACTGAATGGCAAGTGAATATCGATTGCTGCTAAATCAGGTCTCTGATTAAGGCAAGGCTGGAGTCGTTATTATGATCGTGCTTTATAATATATGTTGTCTGGGGGTAGAACAACATATATATACATTTTTGCAGCAGGTTAGGTTTCTGCTTTACAGCTCCAGGGTTCCTGGTTTAATCCAGTGGCTGGTTCTTTCTAAAAATGTTCAAGCAAAGGACTGGTGTCAGGCCTACAGTAGGTATCACTCTGGCTTCATGCCCAGTGTTCTTGTTACAGGCGCCACAGCTCTGATGATGAATGTAGAGGTTTCTAGGTTTCTGTTTCAAGCACTAAAGCAAAATGGGAATGTAAGGGGGAAAAAATATTGAAACTGCTCCGACATGAAAAATCTCCTTTGTTTAACCAAACAGTAATAAAATACCCAATGCTGTACAAACGACTGTGAATCAGGATTTTCTCTTAATGGCACCACTGAGAAGCTGATGAATCTGTGCCAGCACGCCAGGCAATGAAGTAAAGAACAAACTAGAATATAAAGTAAAAGACGTGCCACCGGAAAGCACGCATGACTGGAGAGCGATCAGCGTAATTATCTCTCCTGCATGACAGCTCATCTGGGAAGAACACAAGACGGCTGCAGGAACTGGAAGCGTCTAGACGTGCCAGTTTGACTGTGAGGAATTCTATATTTTGTCTGTTGATCTTCCCAGAAACATCCAACAGAACCAGAACCACTGGCCAGTACAAATGCCTGAGCACAAACATCCTCCTTTCTGTCTGTTTTCCTCTAATAACATGCCAGAAGTAATAAATATGCACCCGAGGACTCACCCAGCCAGAGCTTATGCATCACTCCGCCTGCGGTGTTGAGCCACAAGATGAAAGCTGTTCACTTTGTGTGTGTGTGTTTTTAGAGATTTAAAGTACATAATAATAATAATAATAATTGTAATTATTATTATTAGTAGTAGTGATATTGATATTATTGCCCTTCATAGCTTTAACATGCTGTTCAGAAATTTAGAAGAAAAAGCCATCTTTAATACCGACTTGCCTCATTTTCTCTCCTTTTTCACATCCTGACATTTCACCAAACACCTGATATTTCACCGCCTGCTTAATGCCATGAGAACTGAGTCCTGAACTCGTTCTGTTGCTATCCAGGTCAGGCTTCTGACAAATAGAGGTTAAGCTCCCAACACACTCACTTCTGAAGATAAGAAACAGCGGACTGAGAGCAAAGCCTTTATGTTTGTTTAAGAGAAATCCATTCAGAATGATTGGTCGATTATTTTCCTATAACAGCGGCTCTGATAGTAATGAAGGTTTACATTAATGTGCTCATTTCGATACCTTATCGTTTGTATAGTAACAGCTCGTTCAGAGGGACGTGCACGAGACTAATAATACATAGATGAAAATTATAAGTCATCAAAGGACAAATGTGTTTATATGACTTGGATGGAAGGAGTCTCCAGTGTCAGTGCTTTGTAATGTCACACTGTCAACAAAGGCAATGAAGGTCCCACTGCGTCTACTGAACATCGAACAACGCAGTCGGTCAAAATGGAAAAAGTCGAAGGAGTTGTTTCCAGTATTTATACAACATTCTCAGAACGATACACAGACGCACCGGTCACGTGCTACATCACACCATAAACACCAGAGGAGCATAATATGAACTTAATGTGGTCTTCTACAATGTGGAATGGACCTACCACGGTCATGGCATTGGCCTGAGGAGGGCGCTGTCAGGACTTTATTGAGTTTATGCTTCATTGTGGTTTCTCTGTAACATGATAAGCTGTGCTTAGTTTAGCTTTTTGTTTTATTAAACATCCCAAAGACAACCGTCAGAACACCGTCCAATATTTTCCTTTTTGAGAGGTGTTAGTCAGATCGTTAACAGTCAATGCAATGTCGTTCTTCCTGTGTCTTGCTTCGACCGCATCCTCGCCAGCCTTTTTTTTTTTTTTTTTTAAAAACATGTCCAATAAGCGTGGCAGCTCTACTATGTCCTTACTGGTTTTTACTGCCTTCCTGTTGTATGTCGTCTTACAGCATTTTTTGAGGATGTAGTAGAGACATGTCTCAGTGTGACGGGGGGACGAGAGTTAGAGGTGAAGCTTTAGGTTTTCAGACATATTCAGGACAGAGGAGATTATGCTTCATTGTGGTTAACGTCAGGGTGGTTAATAGCAGTAATAGCGCCACAGTAATCAGACCAGTGGTGTATTAGTTCCTAGGAAGACAAAGCTACAGAAGATACCTCCACAATCAAACAATAACAAGTTCAAGGCACAAACAACATCAACATGGGCAGAAAAACCTCAATATCTACAGTATTTACTATCCCGGAATGGCGCAAGTTGTACTTCTTACACTGATGACAAAAAGGGAGTTGTTACACTTGTAATGTTTTAAAGGTCTCCTCTTCGACTATTACTTTAACATGTTAACACGGCTCTCAGAGCTCCTCCAAAGAACCTGTGTGTTAATCCATCCATCTAGGAACCTCTATAGTCCAACTGGGGACCGTGCAGACCACTGGTGATTACCATCTACTACGTATACATTTACTGCCATTTTACGACTGTTGTCGGACCTCCGGTCAACATGCACACGCTCAGTCATATAATACGGGCAATTTGGGAATGTTTAGTCTAATCTTCATGTCTTTGGACTGTGAGAGGACACTGGAGTACCCGGAATAAACCCACCAAGCACGGTTAGAACATACACACTCTATGGACACGGACCCCAAGGTGGGAATTGAACCCTCGACCCTGAAGGAAACACTAAGCCACTAAGCAAAGTGTGTTAATGCAAAGTGTGTTAATGCTCACTTTTTTGTTTGCATACACCCACAAACTGAAGACCGATCGGAAAACCAAAACGTGACTAAAAAGAGATTTTTGCATAATAGGACTACGTTAAATCCTATTTAGATTGGATTTGTTTTTGGGCAGTCAGTAAATCTGTTCAGTGGTGTTGCTGAAAGGATATCTAAACAATGTCTGTATAAATCATTTCCAATATCCGTGACTCTGCAGCAAGATTGTGGTGAAGCGAAATGCATTTCCTAAGAGACTACTAGGAGATGTTTTTGCAATGTTTTTGTGCATGGATTTAATCGACTCTGTGCTGGTGTCAGATCAGAGCGAAAGGCTGGAGCGAATGCAGTTGCTTTGGTTTAATAAAAGTTCAGCACACATACAGTACCATCCAATACATCAGATGAGCTCAAGGTTAAAAACGATGTTAGGGCGAGGCACAAACATCATAGCATCGGCAAGCAGGGTCGAGGACCAAACCAGAGAAGCAGCAGAACACCGTGAGCGAGGCTTGGGAAAGCAGCCTGAGCTGAAATGAACCATGAACCTCGGGCCTTGTTCGGGCTGCAGGCAAGTTTCACAAATCTGATCTTTAGGACTGACTGTCCACTCGCGTATTTGGCAGTGATCATATCGGATTTACGGACTGGCAGACCAAATCTGACACTATGTCGATCTGTCTGCATCGGTTGCTGTGGTAACGATGCTGGATGCTCGCGTGCAGCAGACTATATTTCCTAATATCGCCCAGTTTCTGGACACTCCCTCCAGCATCGCCTGTACTGACACACCTATCCAGAGCGACCTACTAAAGAGCTTTAAAGATTCCATCATTAGATATACGTATATAAATACAAGTACTATCAATCAAACACTGTTAGGAGTTGTATTTATTTTTTATTTTAAATTTAGTTAACCCAAGCCATTTCCATACTGCGCTTAAGCCAGACGCTCAGTAGAAAGTTAAATTGCTATGCTTTAGGAGGTCACAGTGGAAACCATGTTTCCAGAAAGAAAAGTAAGTCAGCTTTATTGTAGTATTTTCATTTCTTCCACATCTTCCTGCTCATTTTTCAACCATGGATCCATGTCCCATATCATGTGATCATGTGGACTTGAACCTCCTTGTCAGGTTGCAAGTGACATAATGGACAGTTTGAAATCTGATTTGAGTGAGTAGAGCATCGAGACTGAGACACACCATCAGGAAACTTATTTGAATCTGAGTTCAAAGCACCTCTCGATGGGGTTCAAATGGGATTTGCAAAAATCAGACTTGGGCTGTCAGTCTGAACAAGGCCAGGAACAAGTATCTGACCTGCGATCTGGACCGGTCAGGGAAACTGAATGGTGCTGTTTTTCCAGATATCATGGGAATTGTAGTTTGCCCTGTTGGAGTTTGAATTTTCACTGCATCTATAGTCATTCTGGAATTTGGTTGGAGATCCATATATAAATTGGGTTAAGAATGGGAGCCAGAATAACTGTGTGTGTGGAGTGAACATGTTCACCCTGTGCTTTGTGGGTTTCCTCCAGGTACTTTGATTTCCTCCCACAGTCCAAAGACACGTGCAGTAAGCTGACTGGCGCTGTCAAATTACCAGTAGTGTATAAATGTGTGTGTGTGTGTGTGTGTGTGTGTGTGTGTGTGTGTGTGTGTGCTCTGCAATGGATTGGGACGCTGTCCAGGATTTACCCCATTAGTGACTGAAGTCTCCTGGGATAAGCTCCAGGCCTCCCATGACCCTGTACAGGAGAAGCGCTATAGAGAATAAATGAATGATTGAAAAACTGCCATGGAAATTGAATAACCAAAAAAAATGACTCATTATCAGATAAATTAATTATAGGGGGGAAAAAAATCATATTTCATTTTGATATCCGATCCATGAACAGGTGACTTTACACATGCACGTGCTAGAGCCTGGTTTACGCTATGCAGGTTCGCTCTGATTATTGAACCCAGCAAAGTGTGAGCTGGACTGCAGATATCTGTAGGAGTCAAAGTAAACAAAATCAATAGATTTGCAAAGGGCAGAAGGTCTGATTACCTGCCTCTCGATCGAATTCTAGGAGAGTCAGAAAGTCGGAGCATCATACTTGTTTGATTTTCTTCAAGCAGCTCTGAGTTTGTACAGCCAATTAAACTGAGAGCTGCAGGAATAAATACAGGATGTGTGTCCACTTAGGCTCCTCCTTCTTTATTTCTATCCACTGTATTTACTTTGACCCTTTTACTGTATGTCTGACTCTTTTTTATGATTTTATATTAAAAAAAAACCCTTTATAATAATAATAATAATAATAATAATAAATATAATTACTTGCATGCTATATCAAATATGTCTTTTTTTACTTCATGTATATTTTATATAAGAGATTTATACCAGTTTATAACAGCATTGCTTTTCTGGAGTTTGAAGGACAACTAATAGATCCGGTTCATTTTGAGTGGCTCCAGGCTCCGCCCCCTGGCCTCATGCACAGCACCTCCTCCGTCTGCTGCTAGTTGTTATGTGAATACTACATGATGATGCAATCAATGTGCAAATTGGCGCGTGACGTCATTTCGCTACTTCTCCAGCAGCTACTCGCTATTGAAAAATGTTGGCAATAATGTGAATATGTTACATTCACATGCACTAAGAAGTAATGAAGGAAACATAATCTACGTACATTTTGAGCATCAGCATTTTAATTAAGTATTTTCACTATGGTGGAGTTTTTACTTTTTACTCCATTACATTTCCGAGTAAAATATTGTATTTTCTACTCCATGACTTTATGCGGCATCTGTCAATCATGTCTTATTCATAAGTAGTAGAAAAGAAGGAAAAAGCCGTTCAGGATAGAAAGTGCACATTTACAGTATTTTGACTGTTTTACTTTGACCCCTTGGTTTTCCAGATGATCTGTACACTACAGTACATACTGGAGTAAATTGTGAACACTAATGGCGCTTTTCCACTGCGTGGTACGACTCGGCTCGGCACGGCTCGTTATGGCACCGCACGGCTCAGTTCGACTCG
>JAQMYJ010000038.1:32161379-32194922 GCA_030014305.1 Clarias laeviceps
ACACACACACACACACACACACACACACACACATACATACACACACACACACACACACACACACACACACACACACAGTGTATTCATAATCAATTAGGCATACTATCATTTATAAAAATGAGAATACACTACGCCCTGTGATGGATTGCCCCCCTCTCCAGTGTGACCCCGCCTCTCCTGTGATAGGCTCCGCCCCCACGACCCTGAATACAGGATAGAGCGGCATAGAAGATGAGTGAATGAGTGAGTGAGTGAGTGAGTGAATGAGTGAGTGAGTGAGTGAGTGAATGAGTGAGTGAGTGAGTGAGTGAGTGAATGAGTGAGTGAATGAGTGAGTGAGTGAGTGAATGAGTGAGTGAGTGAGTGAATGAGTGAGTGAGTGAGTGAGTGAATGAGTGAGTGAGTGAGTGAGTGAATGAGTGAGTGAGTGAATGAGTGAGTGAGTGAGTGAGTGAATGAGTGAGTGAGTGAATGAGTGAGTGAGTGAATGAGTGAGTGAGTGAGAGAGTGAATCAGTGAGTGAGTGAATGAGTGAGTGAGTGAGTGAGTGAGTGAGTGAATGAGTGAGTGAGTGAATGAGAGAGTGAATCAGTGAGTGAGTGAGTGAGTGAGTGAGTGAGTGAATGAGTGAGTGAGTGAATGAGAGAGTGAGTGAGTGAGTGAGTGAGTGAGTGAGTGTGTGTACAGTAGCTAAGGCTGTGACAGTGTGACGGACCTGGGGTTATTGTTGACACTCTAATGTTAATTATTTTCTACATGGAATGTTTATTTTCTCTTATTCTACAGCAATTTACATTTTTAATCCGTTATAGTTATGTTTACTGTTCCATAAACAAAGTAAGTGCATCTTGTCACTTACGTTATAGCAGCTATAAACTGTAGTTTTCTCATCAGCCTGACTTTTATTCTTCTCTTTAAGTTAATTTGACAAAAAACACAACTTATCAAAAAAAAAAATGCTAAAACTGCAGAATATCAGCATCGCTGACTGCTTCCATAAATGTTGTGTAAAATAAATACCATCTTAGAGAAACTTGTGGTCTCCACTATTAATGTCTCTGCAGATGACTAGCTGTTGCAATGGAAATGATAATGCATTAGAATGAGTACATCGATTACAATGTGCTGCTCTCGAAGCTGCCTTTATAGAGAATGAATTAACATCTTCTGTCCAATCAGAATCCAAAGCCTGTCAGTGTTGTGGTACAATGCTTACTCTCTACTGTGCAATTATTATAAATAGATCAAATTATTTCTGTACCTTTGTTTGTGACTCAGCTCCAGAATCCGCTGTACGTCCTTTTTGGGCACCGAGTCGTCATTCTTCATCGACTGAAATCAAAAGAAAGAATTGTAAATGAGGAAAAAATGTAAAAGTTTGTAGATGTCTTGTCTGTTATTTGCTGCAGTTGTCTGAGATGTTCAGACGACATTCAGATCAGATGCTAAATAAATACGAATGATTTCTAAAGCTGACTCCGACTGAGAGAGAACAGAAGTGTAATCATCGTGTTTGTCACCACGTCGTGAAGTCTCAGCCATCTTTCTGACTCATACAAAAGGAAATGATGGAGAAAAAATTTAATTAATATTTAGACTTGAAAGAAACTAAATGGAGGAATTAAAAGTTCTTGTGTCTAATTTCAGTGATTTTCAATAATTCCATTTTTTTTATGGAGATGTTTGAATTATAACTTTGTGCTTCTACATTTTTACAAAAATGTGTTTAGTAGTTCATGTAAACATTCACTGAGTAATAAACCTCCAGATGTTTAGTGAGACACAACGTAACCTACAAACTCCTACAATAGACCTTCAAATAACTTACGCACTGCTACGCTGCAAATCTTCTTCCATGGTTAAAGCGTTTGGAGAAGCTTAAGGTTTCTCCTGACTGTGACGAGCTGTACTGAACTCGACAATCTTGCTGATGACCTCATAATTTTCTCTAAATTGCTAGCATGCTAAAGTATGTTAGCAAATTAACTAGGGTTCATTTTTTTATTTATTAAATGATGTAATTTATAGATAAAATTTACTGTTGTGGAACATCCATGAAATATTACAGCAGAAACAATGTTTCCTCAACAAGCTCCATTTTTTATTTCTTTTGAATTTAATAAGACGGGGAAAAAAACTAATTAGAAATCACACAGAAGTGTAAACTCTTTGTCATACGTAACAATTTAACTCCTTAGGGATCAGCACATGTTTTGTCTGAATTTTGTCTGCCTATTTTCACACGTCCAAATTGAATTGTTTATTGTTTATTGTAAGGCATTTATTGTCAGTGTTATTATACAAACTGTAATGTATAAGAATAAACATTAATATAAACCTGTACTACTGTTAGCATTACAGTGGTTTAGTGGTTTGCACTGTTGCCTCGCATCTCCAGAGTCCGGGTTTGATTCCTGACTCGGGTCCGTGTGCATGGAGTTTGCATGTTCTCCACGTGCTCGGTTGGTTTCCTCCGGTTCCTCCGGTTTCCTCCCACAGTCCAAAGACATGCAGATTAGGCTAAATTGCCCATAGTGTGTGAATGAATGTGTGAGTGTGTGTGTGCCCTGAGATGGATTGGGTGTACTTGGCCTAAGTCTCCTGGGAAACTAATTAACAACGTTCTGACCAATCAGAATCCAAGTTACCAAGTGTTGCTGCTAATCCTGATGGAAGTGTCATTGTGTCTTTAAAGGAACTCTCATAGGAGCTCAGAGTTCAGTCCGCAGTGCCTCTGTGCCAACATTACGATCCTCATCAAGCAGAGTTTAATGATGATAAGTCAAACGCAGGCTCTGTCTCTTCTTAAAAAAATTGAAAGCAAGAAAAGAGGCTACAGAAAGGCCATGTGCAGATCATTTATCTAGATTAAAAGGTTGTTGATCGTTGTTGTTTTATGGCAGATCCAGCAGGACAGGGATCATTGTCTCAGAATTATATAAGTACTTTGGCCGAGGTCCCAGAAAAATAACACACCAAACACACTCAAGGCTTTTTAAACTCGATGAAGATTCCCCAGAGATTCAGTGACTCAGGAGGAAGAGCTGAAGCTCCATGCTGTAGCACAAACAAAGGCTCTGACTAGACGTCACCATCCAAACATGGCTGAAGTGCCGTGCCAAGCCCTTTTGCTAAATCCAACTACTCTGCCAATTATCAATTCCAAAGAAAGAGCATATGAATGACTGTGTGCTTCCATTCACTGCTGCTATGTGAAGGGTTTGAAGAGAAGCAACAGGGTCACGCTATCAGAAAACTGACAGCCAGACTTTATTCTAAATGAATCTGATTCATTCAGTTTTGAAATATATTTCAGTGTCAACTTTAGAAATGTATTTTAGTTATAATTTCTGCCAGCTTCGTACCTCTCCTGACACAGGAGACTTAGTGATGTGTAATTGCAGTCGTCAGAAAAGACTTCCTGTAGCGTTCTTTGTCACAGCGGAGATGAAGTATCTTCTTGCGGGAAGTGCTCCTCTGTTCAGCCAGCAGGTCGTGGAGGGCATGTGAGGTGTCCTCCATGATGGAGAGGACAGTTTGTCTAGCGTCCTTCTCTTCAGTTAAGTGCCCAATATTGTACTGTACCAGCCTTCTAGATGAGTTTGTTGATTTTTCTGATGCTGTTGATGCCCCAGCAGGTAGCAGCAAAGACTATCACACTTGCAACAACAGACTGATAAAAGATCTGCAACATTTTGCTACAGACATTAAAGGACCCGAGTTTCTTCAAGAAGAGTCTGGAGTCTGCTCTGTCTTTTCCTGTAGACAGCGTCTGTGTTGCAGTCTGTTGTCAGTGTGTTGTTCTCCACCTCCTCATCCAGATTTGAGACTGTGTTTGGTGTCGTCCTGGTTCTCCTGAGAGCCACAACCATCTCCTCGTTATTAATACTTTATAATGTATGTTTTTTGAGCACATACTCCAAAAGACTAAAGATACAATCAGATTTTCATATTTGTCTAAAAATATTTGTATTTTTAGAATTTTATATAATCTTAATTTTTTTTTTGCTTGTTGTAGAGAAACTTTTATTTCATTCCAGTTTGCAAGACAAAAAAACAAAAACAAATAGTGTTGTGCGTGAGCGAGCAGTTGGAAAAGATGTGGTCAGCTGGTGTCACGTGGCTCGGAGGAAACACGTGATCATCTTTGCCCTCCGTGACTGAATGGTAGCCTTAGTGTGGGAGCCCCCTAGTGATGGGGAGGAATTGGATACGACTAAATTAGAGGAAAAAACAGGGAAAATTCCAAACCACAAAAAAAGTAGAACAATAAAAAAAGACTAAAGAAGAAGAAAAAGAATGAAAACATGTATTATGCATGAAATCAAACTCTGCACACTATATGGAAAAACTAAAAAGAGGAAAAAATTTGACAACATTTTTCCTTTCAATACATTTCTATGTATTCTGCAAAATTCTTCCCTTGTAAAATCCCAACCAGGTTCAAATTCCTGAATAAATGAGGGTGTGTGTTATGTAAATGAGATGTACATGAGGGTGAATTAGGACGTGCTGTTTGCATATAACACGTAATGGACAGGTGGGCGGGGCTCGTGTCCACGCCGCCGAAGCTGATTCATGAACTTCACCATGGCGTGTGTCCTCACCTGCAGGTTGCCCTTTATGCTGTCCAGCTCCTTCGACGTTTTCGAGAGCTGCCGTAAAATCCCCGTTCTTTCTGTGAAGGCCTCTTTCAGCTTCTTCTCCAGCAGTTCATAGCTGCAGAGAGAATGAAAAGCAGGAACATTTTTACTTTTTCATGTGTGTGGCCTCACTGTGGGGTGGCTTGGCTTCAGAAACTTGTTTTCAAAGAGCATCATGGAGCGAGAAAATCAAGTCTCATGACACACACACACACACACACACACACATGGACAGAAATAAACTTCAAAAAGCCAGGAGCTCTCCGCTGGTTTTACTTGTTTTCTTACTGTTTTTGTTTCTGTTTGGTTTTTCATGTCCAAGCTGTATGTGGAACGTATAATAAAGGAATTAATATATTTATATTAGGAAATGCTTATTTTTAACTTATTATGATATAAAAAAAAATGATAAGAATGATAAATGAAAAAAGTAATAAATATATGCTATAAGCATAGTAAAAGTATGCATATAAGTACAACAAAAGTATACATAATAAATAATTTATCTATTATGTATAAAATATGTTAATAATAATTTATTAACTTAAATGTAAATTATTTAAATGTTTTTTGTTTAAATATTTTTTTATTATTATTATTGTTTTTTTTTATTAATATTTATAGTAAAAAAAAATTACCTGCCTGTGTGTGATGATGCAACGTTATTAAAAAAAAATTGTTGACCTCCAAAGTCTATAATATTTCATTTTGATAATCCAAATTATAAAAGCAAAAACAATAATAATAATAATAATGATAATAATAATAATAATAATAATAATAATAATAATAATAATAATAATAGCATTTTGCAACTTTGACTGCTTTTTTAATGATGGACAATTCCACATGGGTTTTGGTATTAAAAGAATAAATAAATAAAATACTATAATAAATAAATAAATTACTATTGTTATGTTGCTATCAAAACTTGCATTGCATGTTAAGGCAGGATAAATCTTTGGGACAGTCGTTGTGAGGAATAGTGATAATATTTCATTTTGAAAATCCAAAATCCAAATTATAAAAACAAAGAATTACTGTATGATTATTATTTTTTATTATTATCTCACAAAATTTAGTAGTGACTAAAATGTACATGTGCGTAATGTTATGGTTGCTGTGTGATGCAGCTGACTCTGAATTTGAATTTGTTTATTATCAGCACGTTCCTGAGGGAGCTGTTACTATAGAAATTACAGTACAATGTATTTGAATATGTTCATTCATACACACCTGTGATTTGCAGCACTATTGTCAGAGCTCCTTTTATTAAAAATAAATTAATTAATCAACACCTTCTGATTAACAGCTCTGAAAAATATCATCACAAAAAGCTTAAAGCCTTCAACAATCAAAAACTTTAAAACTCTCCTCTGTTTCGAACTCCACAGAGCTTTTCTTGAAAGACAAAAATGTGCCTGTTAGCCTCCGTAACGTCTCCATTTCATTTGGACAAATTCAAACAGGAACAAAAAAAGCAAACTCCTGAGATGTGACGTGAAACTTTCCTTTTATTAAAATGAGAAAAACTAATTTCCTTTATGCACAATGTTTATTCACACAAAGGCAATCACACAGGATGAAAAGAGACAAGAAAGCAGCGGGAAATCCAGAAAGCGCGTGCGATCACGCCATCGCTTTTCTCTCGCTGTGGCACTGAATACAAATCAAAAACTACGACAAACAGCTAACTGTGGTCATGTCCAGGATATTAATATGTGTAGCATTCACATTGTACTGTGTGTCTTTTTACAGCACAACATATTAATTGTAAAATACAGTAAAAATAATTACACTATATACAATTTTACAGTTTTACCGCTGTGCTCTTTTATGTTTGTTCACGCAGAGGTATTTATTGAATTGACTTACTGTAATGTCTAAAATGGTGTTAAACATAATATTTTTTGTTTAACCTTTAAATTAAAAGTTTTCTTTATCAACATTATTTGATTTTTATTTTCATTGTTAAATTCTGTTGACTTTCATTCAATATCATTCTCTTTTATACATTGTTTTTTATTAATAAAACATTTTGACTAATTTTTTGTCTCACCTGTTGACAAATATGTAAATACATACATTTAGTGTTAAAAATATTAAATATACACAAACAAATGAAGCAACAACAAAACAATAATAAAATATATAAATAAAAATAGATTTAAAAAACACAAATAAAAAGCAAAGAACAATAAGTACAATAATGGAAACAACTTTATTTATTTGTATTTATTTAGCTAGTTAGTTAGTTTTTTTGTTTGTTTGTTTGTTTGTTGTAATAACGATAATCAAAATATTAAGTGAGGAGTGTATGGTTCAGGTAAATAGTTTTAGCACCCAGTTACAAAAGATGCTGTACTTGTGTACACAGCAGTCATGAAGTACTCAAATGCAGTATTTTAGCATTTAAGCAAATACACACACTGTACAGTATATGGTGCAAAGTTTTTAGTTATATAACATGTGTATGGACGGCTCCAAATATGGAGGATTGAAAGACAGAAAATTGTTAATAAGCATTAAAATGTAAAAATATTCTCTCAGTTGTCTCAGTGTATCAAATTAACGACAGGACATCAAAGACACATAAAAGGTCACTAATTAATGTGGCATGTTTGTAAGAATATGACTTAATTAACATGTATAAGACGCATGAACTTCGACTTTCTGCACCATCAAAACTTATTGCAATCAGACTTTTCTTGCTGATCAACAAGCCGGTCGATCTGCAGCAACATTAAAAAAAAAAAAGCATGAAAAAGAGTTGATGGACATCAGACGAATGAGGTGATGGCGTGTCATGGGTCAGAGGTCAGAGGTGAAATGGGTTAATACTGACACTGTGGTTGTAAACGAGCTGCCGTGTCAGAAAGTCACGCTCACACTAGTATCGTCCAGCCTGCATTTTAATGCTCTGATTATATCACAGGGCTTTAAAGTTCGGAGCTCTGATATACAGCACATATGACATAAGACGCGCTGTATGGAATTTTGTGTATATAAAAAAATAAGCACATTTTCTACAATAAAACTTTGTATGAATTTTTTTTATTATTATTCTGATGAATAGAAAATGATAGAAGGCATCATCATCTGTACCACAGGGTTGTGGGGTTGGGGGGGCGGAGCCTATCCCAGGAGCATGAGGCACAGGGAGAACATGCGAACCCCAAGCACACAGAATTGAACCTTGCCGGGAAAGGAAGGAAAAAGTCTCTTAAGGAATTAATTCTGAATGTTTGTTGACCACTACATTAATATTATCTCTTATATATTATAACTTTAATTAACTGTAACTTTAATTATCTTTCTACAGGGATGAAGAAGGACGTGATGAACTGAAAAATGAGGAAAATAATGTACCAAGTCGGATGTAAATTGGGACATTTCTCAATCTTTATGTGTAAAATAATCTCCTTCTGACTTCAGATGTGTGGTTTCTGCTCGTGGCTTTCACAGCTGTGTTTTATGAGCAGAGCAGCGTGTGGTCGTGTTTATATCGAGCTCATGGATCCTCAGGACTGATGGGGTTTCCAGCCGAGAACTGGCAGCCCGCTTTCGCACAGTCGTTTCTCACACGTCAACAAAATGTCAAGGGTTTGTACTCAGAAACGTATTCTTTAATACTAAGGATTGATGCTACAGGTGGACGATTTCCTAAAGGATGAACGTTTGAGAAAGAACTAGTCGACTAGGCCTTTTGCCCCGTACAGTAAATAAAACTATTGGATATTAATCAGTAGAATTATAAAATTCTAAAATAATTTAAATTATAATTTATATAATATAAAAATGCACAATTTATTTGCAGAAACTTTCTTTAAAACGCCCACTAGTCCACAAAGTTCCTGAGAAAAAAGGTGGTAAGACCCTCCTTGGACTTTATTTATGGTTTTGACAGCTATCTCGAATGTGTGTGTGTGTGTGTGTGTGTGTGTGTGTGTGTGTGTGTGTGTGTGTGTGTGTGTGATGGGTGATAAACATATCACAAAGTTCTGCTTTCTCAATACTGTACAATTCCAGTCTGGTTGTGCTATTAAAAATAAATAAATAACATTGTTATGTTTCTATAATAACTTGAATTGCACGCTGAAGCAGGATTAATATTTAGAAGTAGTTGTGAGGAAAATAAATATGTATGTACTGATATACAATTTATAGTCATAGGAAATATGTATAATAAAAAAGCTGTAAAAAAAGAAAGAAAAAGAATAGGTATATACAATAATTCTGTTGAAATACTATAAAAAAAAATAAAAAAAATTAGGGCCCAAGCACTATAGGGTGCACAGGACCCTCTTGTTTTCCTAAGGATTTTTTTCCCACACTTTTGGACTTATTGGGGGTCTTAACATGCTCAAAAACTCATGAGAATTGGCAGACAGGTTGGAATCTGCTGCCATTAGGATGCCTGAGAGTCGCGTGGTCCGGGGCCCTCAGGGGCCCCCCCAGACAAGATTTTTTTGGATAGCTCATACACACTTTCACGTAGGCACACGAAAGTCATGGGCTCAACTCAACAGGAGACGGTTATTTTGGGTCGTTCGCAAAAACACATTTTGATCTACTCCTATAGGGAATTTATACGATCATCACCAAACCAGGCCGATGTGATCTAAAGATCACAGACGCAAAATTGCGGAGGGATTTTTCATATCGCAAACGGCTCAGCCATGATAATGTCTTAAACTTACACTGAAAAATGATTATTAACTTTCTGTCTGGCATTATATTCAGTGACACGTTCAGTGACATCACATTGAGGAACATCATAGCGTGAGGCTTATTTTCCAGCATGTGCGGCCTATTGTACACACATACAGTACACATCACAAATGCTAACACTCACACACACATCTCTCTCTCACACACGTGTACACACACACATACACAGTTGACATGACAAATATTTAGAGCCCAAGCTGACATCAGCCCTGTATAGTGTGTGACGTGTACAAGCCGGCGTGTGCCACCCGTCACACACTATATGGCGATGGCTTTTGTAGGTCTTTACACGCTCAAATAACACACAGGTTGTGCGGTGGACCTGGGTGGCGATGGCACAGGGTGCTTGGGCCCGCTCATCGCTGCTTGCAACTATATTTTCGGTTTGTTTTCTTTGTCCGAAATGCAGGTTGGATAAAACACAAAATATAATCTCCCCAATATGAGTGGGTTAAAAAGGATATTTTTGCAGCCATTTCTGGTTTCTGTGTTTTAATTCGCTAAGAAATGCACTTGCACAAAGGGGTGTTTAGGGGAAGTCCATTTTGAGGCTCTGGACCCTGAAATAATGTGTTAAAAAAAATAATTAACAGGCACATTTTGGAGACCTCCAAGGCTTACAGAAATCAGCCATAACATTAAAACCATTAACATTAAAACCACCTAGGTTGCCCTAGTGCCTATGGTGTGCCCACCAGGACATGGGCGGTGGAGCCTTTGGGTGGGACGGGGTCTCTCTGAATCAGACTTGTTTCTACAGTGCATCCCATGGGGCTTGATCAGATCGGGGCCTGGTGAATCTGAAGGTCGTGTCAGTGGTCTTGGGCTTGTTGCCTGCTGGGCCCCATGTTGTGGGCTGTGGGGCACTTTGTGTTCTGGTGCACCAGCCGAACTTTGGCATGGCTGAGCCTAGAATGCCCATGATCCTGTCATCGGTTTACTGGAGTACAATTGATCATTAATGTTGTTCAGTCCACCAGGCGGTCGTGTTAATGTGATTGCAGATTGGTGTGTATTAACTTGTTTAAAAGGGATTATAATATGTGAACTTTAACTGTCAGTGTAAAACATGACTGAGCAGCGCATTAACACTTTTACTTCATTTCTAGTTATAGTTAATGTTGTGGAACATTCATAAACAATCATTCCATCGCCATTCTCTGTTTTCCCATAAAATGCAGCTTTCTGTGTCAGCGACACAACACACTTCTGTAACCTCCTCAGTCCTGAAGACGGAAAGTTCTATCAGCCTGGAGGCTCCTTCTGTACAGTACATGTTAATCAACATCTCAATTATCAAACAGTTACACACGTTTATGATGACTAGTCAGAATTCAAGTAAATGTAAAAGTCGTTCGGAGCAAACATTAATCTTTTAACAAAGAGAAGGAAACAATAAATATCCCTGTCTTCAGAGATTTTTTCCCCCTTTTTGTTAAAAGGTTCAGTTAAGGGAAATATTAAAGCTCAGTGGGAAGGGATTTTAATCTCCATCTTAGGCAGTGTGATTCTCTGTGCAAAGCTCAATTATGTATTATTTTCCAGAACCTGGCTTCAGTGTAATTATATGTTGGAGAAAATTCAGGTAACTGCTGCTCAGTGCACAGTATTATTTATTTCCCTCTTCCACAGCCAGACATGCTTCTCTATCAAAAATGGACCCATAAATTGCTCGCTCGCTTTCTAGCCACCAAGGAGGTGGATGAGTTTTGTCACCAGAGGTGTGGGGGGGAAAAAATCCAATATGTATAGCTGTATTGCCCAGTTGGAGAAAGGTCACAAAACCTACATTTCGGGTATGAGTTACAGCCTTAAGCGCGGTCCACACTGGATAAACTATAGCAGGCACAATACACAATGATCACCTTTGGGAAAAGGGAAGAAAAACTATAGATATGGCAGCAGTAAATATATATTTTTTTTTTCTTTTTTTTTTTTTTCTTTATACTGGGGCTGGTGTTTCTGCTAGAATATTGCCAAGATATTTCCCAATGGCTGGAGTTACTGTATATAGTGTGCAGATCGTTTAATAAAAAACACCTGCCTGTTCATGCAATTATCTAATCATCCAATATGTGACAGCATTACAGCGCATGATACACATGTTCGCATCAAGCATCACGGAATTTTAAGAAAATATAATCCTTATGGCACCGGATTGCCTCAAGTTAATGTTTGCATTACGGCAGGCAAAGCAAAAGAAAACAATAAACGGATCTGTAAGGATACTTTATTGACTTTGGTCAGTGTGGCGAAACACATGGGAGTTATAACTGATTCTATAGAACTGCACGGAGGGTTTACTTGAGGGAACTGGTGTCACAGTGTGGAAAAAAAAATACCACTATGCATTAGTGCACAGTGAAGCATACTAACAGCACATTTACTTTCTCCTGCTATTGAGCATGCAGCTCTCTTATGTTTCTCCGCTAGCCATGGCTGCACAATGTAATTATTACCCTGCAGCCGTGAGGGATTGGATTTGCCCTGCCTCAAAGGCACATGCATTTTTTTTTTTATTGCTGTAGAAAAATGTTCACGATGCTCTCGGAGTCAGAGGACGTAACCACTGCAATGCCATCTGTGTCCCTGTGGGTTTACACTTTTAAATATGCATGCAGTGTAAATGTTAAAGGCATTTTAATGTAGCTCAGAGCTCTTTCTACCTGTCCCTTAGAGTGATGGACGTTACAATGACAATATGTACAAACAGTTTGGTAGCAAAATGCTTTAAATGCCACAGTCAGACTTTTTTACTCATTTGTGAATGTTATTATTCTCTAAATGGTTGTCTGTATCAAAAGGTGTAACATAAAAAAAAAACTGCTTTATACTGGAATTTTAAAATCTTGTGGACGTGTCATGACTAAACTGTTGATCCTGTGTGTCACGTGATCAGTGAAGCAAAACTATGTCCCATGCAAAAAAAAGCAGCTGCCTTGAGTGAACTAAATGTGTTTAGTGGATTTTCGGTGAACGTTAAAGCCAAGAATAAATATGTTTACACGTGATGTGAGTCTGCGTCTCTTACTGTCTGCCATACGTTCTGTTATTTGTGTACCAGACACACAACATGCACATGCTACAGTATGTGTAGAAAGCTTTTAAAGTTAATGTATCTTGTTTTGTCTATTAGTGTAATGTTATAGACATGATCCTAGAATGGATGTTAAACGATGCATGTACTACTGTATGATACCAAGCTGTCATCATGTACTGAAGCCATGCTGATGAAGCTATAATTGTATTGTTTAGAATGTTTCTCATCTCATTCTTCAACAATTTTTATTTAATATGGTTTGCATTTTTAATTAATATGGTTTGCATTTTTAATTAATATGGTTTGCATTGCAACGCAACAAAACTCCACACGTTTTATCTTCCACTATTTTCTGCCTGACCCACAATCAAATCACTTTTTTTTAATTTTTTTTATTAAAGCTCAGCTAACATATTATTGATAGTAAATTGAATAGTTACATTTCACAAACACAACCGCAGCCTAATTTATCAATAGGGACAAAACTGTCAGGTGGAGTTATAGCTTTTTGCAAAATGACACAAAATTTACACTTTTATGACTCAAACAATTTTAACAACGCAACTGGGCATTTGTGCTTTTTTACATCCTTGTGACTCAAAGAAAGCGTGACATATTTCTTTGTAAATGTGTCATTTTCTAAAAAAAAAAAAAAAAAAAAAAGGCATTATGCATCTCATTTTGCGGTAAAAGATTTTACACACACAAGTAATATGTCTTGGAAAAAATGTTGCGGTGATATTTTTTATATCATTATAAAGTTAATCAGTTCTAGGGAAAGGTTTATGTGGGGGGATTTATTGTGCAGTCTGGTGCTTAAAGCATCTAGTATAATCCTCTCTGGAAGAAAGAAAAGAGAAAAAGGCCAGTCCCTCGGGCTTGTCTTGCTTTGTGGTTGCAGCTTACTAATAATAAACATGGCTAGCCAGCTTTATACAGCACCTGCATCAGTAAGAATATCATTATATCAACCACTCAGACACGTCAGGTGTCTCCTGGTGATGATCCTGGGGTTCTCCATCACCACTGATGCTCAATCGTATCTCTGATATGTACAGCATCATTCCAAAACATGTACTGGTTTGAATTAGGGGTTTATTAAAGATTGGATATTATTACTGCTCCTACTGTTCTCATACTGTTAGAATAGATGCTAGTGTTTATAAAATGTGTTGATTTTGATAATCTTAATAATCAACCCAGTTACTTATTTAAGATTTTGTGGAGTTTTTGAATCTTATATTCAATGTATGTTTGTTTATTTGTTTATTGCAAATAATACAAATTGTTTAAGGTTTATATAGGCTAAATGGCACAATGATCATAAAATGTTTGTTTTCCAGAATAAAATGAAGGAAATGAAGGAAATATACGCTCCAAAGACACAAATCTATCCCTTGGTGGTAGTGAGGACACAAACGCATGGCTTAAAAGCTTCACAAATCACATGCATTTCCTTGCAGTGCAATCAATCAGTGAAAAAAAAAAAATCACATTGGTATAGAATGAAACATTCCAGCAGCCTGATCAAATGCAGCAGAGCATGCCATGTTCTCCACACTGGCTAATAGCTTCAAACTCAGAGTGCACATTTGAAAAGGCACATTTTGATATATCTGTTCTAAATAATGTATTATTTGCTTGTAAAAAGCTTTGCAGTTCAATTCTGTCATCACACTGGGTAACTATCTTTAATTAATCTTAATTAATGACAAAGAGATGGCCTGATTAGCACACAAGAAGACACCTGTTTTTTTTTTTTTTTAATTATGTAATCAAGTGTGGTGCTCTACAAGTAAGGATTAATTGAATTGCCTTGTGCTTTTTGATTAAGAGTGCTCTTGTTAAGTTTGGTGTGAATGAAATCACACCCCTACTAGCCCTACTCCCTATCTGTTAATGTTCTATATGACTAGTTATATCCTTCTGAAACTGGACAGCGGTGATGGATTTCTTCATTGACTCGGCAGTGTAATTATGTCACATGGATTCTCAGGATGAAGAGACAAGGTGGAACATTAAAAATCAATTCCTTTCCATTAGGCAGTCGTACCTGCTTTGACTCATGCTCCGCAAATAAAACATAAAACATGAGAATGGACAGATGAGCCGGACCTCTTTAAAACGGGAAGGAAAAATCTCTGCAGAATGTTTTATGACACCTAAACTAAAAGGCACAAGAATAAAATCTGTAATTGTTGTGAAAAAAATAAAATCTGTTCAAATCATATCGGGATGAGATTTCTGGTAAATTAAGGCATTAAAGCGATTGACATTTACCGAAGACTTCAAGCACAGGACGCTGATGAGACTCTTAGCTGCAGTAAAACATTTGAACCGTGCAAACATTTTAAAGAACGCAGTACGTCCGTGAATGACGATCCAGGCCAAGGTGGCTCGGAGCAACATTATTAAGGTGCTTACTGATTTGTAACATGCGCTGTAATAGCATTGCTTCTGAAACTTAAGGTGCACAGCATGGATCCTCATGTCCAGCAAACAAGCAACACTGATAATCTGAATCTAGTTTAAACTAGATAAATTTGACCGACTGACATTAAACGATGATGTACAGTATAAATCTGCTCTTTTACAAACAATTGTTTATAACAGAATTTGGTCGACCACATTGCAAACATTTCAACTTACAATACAACAGATAAATGTAGGATTAAAAATAAAAGACAGCTTCAAATACATCCATCCTTTTTTCACACCAATTATCCAGTGTAGGGTCAAAGGGGATCTGGAGCCTGTTCCAAGAAACTCAAGGCAGAGGACACCCTGGATGGGGTGTTCAACCCACTGATGGGCACAAGGACACATACTCACGCACAAAATAACAGACTAGGGCCAATTTGGAACCATGAATCAGCATGTTTTTGGACTGTGGGAGAAAGTAAAGAACCTTGAGGAAACCCACCAAGCATGGGAAAAACAAGCGTGGGAAAAACATCCAAACTCCATGCACTTAAAACAGAACTGAGAGCCGAACTCCCACTCTGAAGGTTCTAACGGCTCAGCCACAGTGCCACCCAGCTGCACATCAATATAGTGATATTTCTTAATTGCAGGTTTGTTGTTAAAGGATAACATCATAAAATCTGAAATGATCACCGAGTCTTTCATACTCTATCATTAACCCTAGATTTTATTGAGATTGTTTCATACAGTGTAACAAATCATAATCGTAAAGGACTGCTGAAATCACACAGGCTAAAACTCAATTCCACATTTCTCACCAAGTCTAACTGATGAAGGCTTGTGCTTAACTCAAGATCTGCAGTTCCAAACCAGGCACGCGCTGTGCTAACTCTAGCCTCTCTAGTTTCTCAAGCAAAGTGCCCATGTTGTCTCTCATGGCTGCGTTCTGTGTGTCATCACCGGCTATTATACACAAAGCCACTTATCATTTACAGAGGGCTCCATGGTGGCTTGGTCTGAATATATTTGTTTACATGTGTTTCTGGACCATCTGGGATGGTTTTACATGGCCACAGAGAATTAGAACAAAAGTTGAATAACAATTAGAGCAACTAAAAAAGGAGCAGCTGGCACCTGTATGAGAAGTGCTGCATAACCTCACAACGTCAAGCAAATGAGTACCATGTAAAAAAATTACCCTACTTCCCTCAAAATCTCATTATTGTACCACTGACCCGTATAGCTCCAAGCCTGAGAGGAGTTTGTTTTTTCTTCAGAGGACATGATCTCCATTCTATATTTAAGTTATATCACCTGAGAGAGAGGGATTTGGTGCTGAATATATTCAGTACAGCAGCACAACTGTGAGTATGTTATTGCTTTTATACAACAGTTCCACAATCCCTATTTTATGATCTGTTTGTTTATTTAACCAGTTATTTTGCTCCATCAACCCAAATCGTTCTACAGTATACCTGGTGGAGCTAACTAACCATGACTTGTAGATCTGGTGACCGACAGTTAGTGTAATTAACAGCGGTGAACATAGTTCTAAACTCTAACCGGGACTATGTAGCCAAAAGCCAAGAGGAGAATAAACCATGGAGGTGTTGGACAGTCCTGAGAAACCAGATTCACTTTAAATTTCCACTTATTCTGCTTTAGAATATCAGCTCTGTTAACTTTTGGGTTCCAGAGTTTCCCAAATAGTGTTAAATGGAAAGAAAGCGCACTATACAGGGCCTACAACCCCTTGTTCCATGCACCAAGTAGTGCCCTTGATTAGGGGTTAGAGAGGGATTTGTACAGTTAGTGTAATTAACGATTTTAACACATCTGTGACTGTATTACATATAGTTAAAAGTCTCACGCTGTTATGCATTGTATCATGGAACAGCTCTATTCCAATTAGATTCTGCAATCGTAACTAATTGTTATATAAATGCGCTGCTCAAGAACATTTTAAATTTTGCTCAACAGATCAACAGCCTTGCCTTGATGGCAACCAGAAGCAGAAATGCATTCTTATATTCAACTTTAGTAAATGCATGGTCAGGGTATGCAAGGAATACAGATGATGTTAGTACATCACAGAGCACCATACAAAAACAAACATTTACCAGTGTCTAACCGACTTGCCCGTATATGTGAAACCAGAGTATCTGATGGTACTGGCAAACAAATGGCTAATATGTTTGGCTACTTAAGAAATGTTAAAAGTTTTAGAGGATGCACAGGTCTTACATTGTATTGTATTGTACAATATGTAAGACCCATTCATGATCCATCAAAATGAGCAGTCTTTATATCTGAGATCATCATTCCCATCCTGGAAGCTGCTCATGTCTGATCAAGGGGAATTCATAGCTCCATACCCAGCCTCAGCACCAGCTGCACAGACCTGGAAATGAAGAAACATGTATACTGTATGCAAATGGAGAGCTCTTCTACAGTATTCTTCCATTCTACCTGCTTTCTCAGGGAGGTCATATCCTCACATGCTTTTTCATACCACTGCTATGCTGATGACACTCAACTCATTGCTCCTATCCTTCTTCAGTGCTTCTGCATAGATCCTATCATGTCTGCTTGGCATCTTATCATGTAAACTGGAACCAAATCACACTTGACTGAGCTGTCGTACATACCTGGAAATACATTCCTATGTCAAGATTTCATAATCCCCACGAGAAGTCCCAGATCACATCTGACAACCTCGAGATAGCTAACCAACAATCATTTTCTGCTCTTACTCAGTCATATAATATTCTCCTTAACAGGAAGAACATCTTTCCATTTCTGTCCCCAGGTGGCACTCAAAGGCTTGTTCTTGTACTAGCATGTGAGGATATATTGTAATATATTTAAATAGAGACTACTAAGCACATTTGAAAGTTGCTCTAGATATGAAACATAGGTCAAATACTATAAATGTAAATGTATAACATATAGCAGAAATGCCTTCAAATAGACCATATATCTGTATTATATGAGACCAAATACTGTTGCCTTAAAAAAAAAAAAATCTTTGAGGTGTATTTTTGTTTAATATTCATTGTGAGTGCAACCTCTTTTCACACACTTGGAGGAAGCACCAAAGGTAGTCAGATAGGGAGCAACCTTGTTTTTATACCACATATACAGAAAAAAAAATGCAGAAACCCATAAAATACAATTACTTTAACGTTAATAGCATTTGGCAGCCACCATAATCCAGAGCAATGTACAGAACTACTTTACATCTTTATTAATGAAAACATCCTGATTCAGTTGGTCAGAGACTAAGAATAGCATTAGTCTGTTAGTTTAAAAACTCTGTTTTAGATAAAATAGTAAGAAAACCACACAACTATACTTTTATTTATTTTTTTATTGAAGTGCTAATTAAAGTAAGAGTACAGAAGTAAACTTCAGTAGGAGATTTTAGCTCAGTAACAGTTTTTAGATTTTGTGGTAGTCGACAGTGATGATATACAACTAGTTAACATTCTCATGCTATCCAGAATCCACAGTAGGGTGGCACAGGGGGTTGGGTTTTGCTTCCCACCTCGAGCCTGAGTGTGGAGTTTGCATGTTCCTCCCTGTGGATGGATTTGCTCTGGGTACTCCGGTTTCCTCCTTCAGATGCACAGACTAGGCAAATTGGAGTTTCTAAATTTCCCTCAGTGTGGGAGTGAGTGTGTGCATTAAATTATGTATGAAATCCAGATAAAAAAAATTCATATTACAAGCCACGTTGTTCATTCACTGTGTTTTGGTCAGATTGTATTTGCATGACCAGCTCATTCTTTTCAAACAATGCATGCAATTCCAGTAAAAATCTGCTTGGGGTTTTGCTCTAGAGGGCGGCGCTCAGTTGTAGGTGGCTGTATTTATCAGGGTCCAGAAGAATAAAGAAAGCCAGATGCCTTGCTTTAGCTATTTTAGCAGCTGTTGCTAGCACTGCTGGTTCAGATGGGACGCTCGGGTGACCTCTTAATGGGGAGCATATCATATTAAAAACTCTGATCTACTTTTCCTGAAATATATTGTGATTTGATCTGCTTTCCATGACAAATTAATAGGTCATTTTTTTGTGTCAATTTCATGTCCATATCATCTCATTAAGTCTGTATGGGGATTTGTCTTGTATAGCACCTTTATACAGCTACAGTATATAGAATTCCTATATATAACTAATATTAGAAAATAAATAGGTACGACTTATATATAAGGATAAGGAAAATAAGGACTTAAACCAATACACAGGCAGAAATAATATAAGAAGAGTAGACCTAGACCTAGCTATGGAGAGCATGTAGTAGAAAAAAATAATAAACTGAAACAAGCTTGACACTAGTCAAGTCAAGAATCAAGGAAAAAACATTCTGTAATGCTGGAATTGTAATCCAAATAATGTCCAAAAATGCAGCAGTAGGACAAAAAACTATTCCCTGAGGCCTGAAACAACCAGCACTTACAGGGTGTAACTCCAAGACTGAGCAAAGAACAATCTCCAAAAAAAAAAAAAAAAAAAGATAAAAGCTTTCGACTGGAAAACAGAAACTCATAGGGTCACTGACTGACCAGCTTTTGTTTTGGGGTTTGTAGATCATACTAGCAGAAAATATTTAAAAAAAATTAAGTTATAAGAAGTATAAAAGTTTCTGTTTAAAGTCTAATAACTAAAATAATTAGCTTGGCAGGAATGAGGCAGTACCAGAGCTGGCCTCTGATTGTTTGTTTGTTTGTTTGTTTGTTTGTTTGTTTGTTTGTTTGTTTGTTTGTTTTTGTTTGTTTGCTGTAAACACCAATGAGACAAATCCAAATGATTGATTAAATGCTTTCTTGAACCAAATCTAAAGCTCACATGATGTGATGGCAACACTCATAACATAACATTACCTCCTACTTAAAGTGAACATGTACAGTTTCATTAAAAAAGAAAAGGAACAAAAACTTATAACTGGTGATTTTGACTTATCAGGTTATGTGCAACATCTTGTTTAATGTTTATAGACACATTACAGAGATAAACAGATGTAACTGAACTTGTTGGTACATAAGTAGTTACAGTTGTCTTTAAAAATTAGTACCCCCTCTTTTAAATTTATGTGTGTTTGTGTAAAATATATAATTAAAATCATCTTATTGTAACAGATCTGGGTAGTAGACAACATATAAATCTACTACTGGAGTTCTTCTTCTTTTTATAACCTTTCTTTGGTGGCATGTCTGCACTTCTTGGGCCTGATTTTGCACACAACACGCATCTACCTTTACACGGTGTTGAGGGGGTGTTACCCATGCAAATGACATGCTAATCGTATACTAATTCTATGTGCCTCTAAAGTAAGATCATGCATTCACCCCTCAGCCCATCTGAATAAGAACAGATCGGGATGATTAAAAACATTTAGTGGACCTGGCTTTAACTACACTTATATTTTATAAAAGGAACATTTATGAGAATGTTGCTGCATAAGACCCATTATTTGGGGAATGTATTATACCATGTTACGAATATAATTAAAGGTAATAGAAACTGTTACTGAAAATTATTCATGTAAAAAAGAGCAGGCATGTGGACTACCTGTATAGCAAAATAAACAAACTTATGAATAACATATAAAACAAAAGAACTTTGAGCTTTTGATTTTGAGCTAGAAACCCTGTTACAGATGCAGAAACAAAGCTGCGCGGAGAAACAATCACCGTCTACTTAGAGCGCCACAAACCAGATGCCAAAGTTCACATGTCGAAAAAATAAGATCTCCTCGTTTAATCGTGATGTGTCTCAGTGCGAAGACGCTTTTGTCAAATTAGACATCAAGCGAGGGTAACGTTCGAGCCTCGGCAGCTGGCCAGGTGCCTCTAGATGCTCCGTCGCTGCACAGGGAATTACTTCTGTCACTTTATGTATGATTGGGTTGGCCTTTTAAAAGATGGGGTGATTCCTATCAAGTTGCCATTTGGGGAAAGTAATTTAAAAGGACCCAGGTGAGAATCCCACTGGCTTTCACATCAAAGCTCTGAAGTAATTACTGAGACATCATTCCTGCAGCTTCTGAAGCCTACAGGTCAGTTTATGGTGTCAGCAATTGTAAATTATTCATTAAAGGCTGTTTTAAAAGATGGCAAGATACACATTATCCTAATTTTATTACTTTGTTTAACAATTAGTGCTGCCCTTAACTTTCTGCAAGGCTGATTATTTTATGCCTTGCTTTAAAAAAACTATTATTTTTCATTATAACTGTGTAATTACACTCACTCACTCATTTACTCACTCTCTCATTCTCTACAGTGCTTATCCTGTTCGAGTGACGGGAGGCTTGGAGAATTACCCAGGGCACTTGGGGCACGAGACGTGGTACATCCTCAACAGGGTACCAGTCCATCGCAGGGTATATACACCAGTTAGTCTAATCTGCATGTCTTAAGAGTAGACCTACAGTAGACCTAGGTCTAGTGGAAGGAAACTGGAGTACCCTGAGGAAACCCACCAAGCACGGGGAGAACATGCAAACCCCACAGACCCAGCGGTGGGAATCAAACCCTCAACCTTGTAAGTGTGAGGCTACAGTGCTAACCACTACAACGTCATGCCCTGTATAATTACAATTTTTGTTAAAAGTATATATGCGTATATTATATTTATTCTATACATAAATTATTCTCTACATGGTTGTATGGAACATTTTTTTTTTATTATCACATATTCTTCCTTTTAGAATCTTTGGACTATCACTTGCACTGGTTTTGCTGCATTAGGGAGTCATGATACACATCACTCACTCACTCTCGCTCATCTTCTATACCACTTTATCCTGTATTCAGGGTCGCAGGGGACCTGGTGCCTATCCCAGGGGTCTTAGGGCACGAGGCAGGGTACACCCTGGATGGAGTGCCAATCCATCGCAGGGCACATACACGCACGCTCATTCACACACTATGGGCAATTTGGGAATGGAAATTAACATAATCCATGTCTTTGGACTGTGGGAGGAAACCGGAGTACCAGGAGGAAACCCACAAAGCACGGGGAGAACGTGCACATAGAGGCAGGAATTGAACGTGGCTGGGAATCGGACCTGGACCCTGGAGGTGCAAGGCGACAATGCTAACCACTAAACCACCGTGCCACCTTCCATGGTTTATTCGCTACATCTTTTGGCTATATAGTACCAGTACAAATTTAAAACTACTTTCACCCCTGGACAATCCTATTGTAGGTGGAATTATAGCTTTTTGCAAAATAATGCAAAATTCACACTGCTGGAACCAAAGCAATTTTAATATACATTTTTTTACATGCTTTTTAGCAAATAAACCATCCACAAAATATTTTTAATAGCTTGTAATACTTCTTGCTATAATTCATTTCACATTGTTTGACATTAAAGGTTAAAAACGAGAATGTTTTGTATTTAGGAAGCAAAAATACAGGACGTGTGAATGACTTTAAATAGTTAGAGTATTTTTTTTTGCAGTAATATCTGTAAATGTTTTCATGCTACTTTTATTTACAGTGGAACCTTGGATAAGCATTATGTTTACGAGCATAATTCATTCTGAAAGCGGACTCGTATTTAAAAATACACGTAAACCAAATTTAATTTTCCCATAAAAAATAATGGAAACTCAAATTATTCGTTCCACAACCCAAAAAATAAATGCATAAAAATAATTAACACAAAACATAAAGTAAAAATTAACCTGCACTTTACCTTTAAAAAAAGTAAAAATAAATCCCAACAGATAAGTGTTTCCATTTGTGCGCGCAGGCGCTGTGTGTGTGTGTGTGTGTGTGTGTGTGTCTGTGAAAGAGTGGTCTGTGTGTAGCGCAAGAGAGAGAAAAACCGTTGGCTCAGTTGTGATCACGTGACCCTCGCCGTAAAAACAAGAAGCGTATACGTGATACATGATACTCGGTACTCGTAAACCAAGACTTGTTCGTTTTCCAAGTCAAAATTTATTAAAAATCTTTGCTCGTCTTGCGGAACAACGCAAAGCGCATTACTCACAATCTGAGGTTTCACTGTATTTATTTCTTGCTTGAGTAAAACTGTAAGTTAAAGCTGAATTTAATTTATATGTCAGAGGTTTTAATAACCAGGGTTAAGCTAAACTTTAAATAATTTATTGTAGAAAGTTCTGCATTTATTCTGCTTCATATCATCATTTATATTACTGGAAGTAAATTTGAAGCACTTCAGCCTGCAGTTGAGTGTATTATTGCATTTTCTTTCCTTTCCACAAATGTCTTGTAAATAGTGATTTCTAAACATATGGCAGGTAAAGTAAGTACCAAATGTGTTTATCTCTGCCATAATACAACCACTTAAATGGTCACAGCAGAATCAGCTATCAAAACCCGAATGCAAAATAACCTAGAGTATAGCAGCGAGACATTTTACAAATGTTCCTTTATTATCAAAACAAAACAAAAAAAGCAATTGTGAAATTAATAATATCTCCAAACCACAGCAATAACTTTCTCCTTCTTTTTTCCTCTCTTGGAAATGAACATGAGATAAAAGCAGAGCAGCAGAGACATCACGAAGCGTAAACTCCTCTGTCTTCAAGTTACAGCTTTACCACAGACTGTTCACACTGGAGACTCCTTCCCTGGATCCATGCTACAGAAACACATTTCTCACTACATAAAATGTTTCCATAGGAACAATTACACAATTGTTCAATTGTTAGAGTTGAACAGTGTCGAGCGATAAAACATCCCATCACGCCTGCACTGCACGAGAAGTGTTTCTTAAACAGGAAGACTGTAGCATATAAACTGCATGTCATATAAACCACAGCAATCAGCAGTGCACCTGCAGCACAGCCTGCGAACATGTCCGCCTCGAGATCCATCTTCCTCCAGGATGTGACGTATCGTTACGTCTTTCACTGCCAACACACCAAGCCTTGTTGTTTTCACGCACAACCTTTTGGTAATTAGTTTTGTTTATTCTCTGGTTTTTGGAATCTACTTTTGGTCTACTCAGGTCTCTTTGTTCCTCACCAGACCCTTTCCTGGTTCATTAATCTGCATTATTCTGGACCTGCTGTATTTCCTAGCGACTGTAGCCCATCCTGTCACCTGGTGCCGCAATGTTTAATGCCTTTCTCTTAAAGGATGCCGTTACTGCAGTTGACCATACAATTAGTCATTTATCACTGAAAAGAAGAAAACAGATAAACCAGATAACCTTCTCTTTTTCAGTTTAGCCATCTGATCTCATGTAAAATTCATAGGAAGGGCAGAGAGGCGGCACTCGGCTCCACTGATCCGTAGGAAAAAAAACTGCTGTTCGCTTCAGACCCTGCAAACAGGAACACTCCCGACTGCTGAGCCTCATTTTAAATAAAAGTGCCGTCAACTGCCCTGAATCTCAGCGCTGCACTCCGACTCAGCAATGCTAATCGCTGTGCTCAACTGCCAGTTTATGCTAGCATCCGTCATTTATTCGGTGACTAGTGTAAGTACCCTTCATTGGCAGAGATTTTAGAAAGAGTTCATCAGTTAAAGCTAAAGATAAGCTGATTGTTTGTGTCTCGTGAGGACTTGGGTGCTTTGTAGGGTCATTATACATTCCGTATACTCTGTGTATTTACAGTAAGCTATCGCATCGAATGGATTACTTGAGTGACATGTATAGCCACGCCCACTTTGAGGGCAAAAGTGCTGTATTCGTCCCAAAAGCGATGGCTGCTGTTAGGAAACAGGGCACAAAACTGCTCATAACGTCCCTTCTAATCCACATTTTGATGTAAGTTATGGCACAGAAATAATGCAGAAGGACCAGCAAAGTTTCATTAAATTCTGCCGAGCCAGTTTGCGGGATGCTGTGACAAAATTTGGCTGGACAGACACACAGAGATACAGACAGACAGACAGACAGACAGGCAAATCTTTTTTTTAGACTGGTTTCGGGTCCTCCAGTGTATGAAACATAAAGATATCATTAAAAGACTGAGTTTTGACCAAAGTACAGACAAAACCTTTCATTTATGTACAGTATATAAATAGTCAAAATACTGCTAAATTTACTCAATTCTAGCTCATTGATATTCTTTCTTACTTGGACTGCCAATAAAGTAATGGAACTTCCAAAGATGACATGTTTTTATGATTTAATCTTATTTTAAATATTATATTTGGTGTTCTTTGATCTACTGTATAACTATGTATGTCTATTTCTTTATCTATAACTTTTATTTTAATATACATTTAAATTAATAGTTACATTTAAATAACCTGTAGTTAATATCTTATTTATACAGTATAATAATGTATAATTTTTTTATATAATTTTGTGCGTACCTATGCACGACATGATGGTGTAGTGATTAGCTCTGTCGCCTTGTACCTCCAGGGTCCGGGTTCGAATTCTGGGCAGGTTTGATTCCCGTCTCTGTGTGCATGGAGTTTGTATGTTCTCCCCGTGCTTGGTGGGAGGGTTAGGGTTAGGGTTTCCCCCGGTTTCCTCCCACAGTCCAAAAACATTCAGATTAGGCTAATTGGTGTTCCCAAATTGCCCAGAGTGTGTGTATGAGTGTGTGTATGAGTGCGTGTGTGCCTTGAGATGGATTGGCACCCTGTGCAGGGTGGACTCCGCCTCGTGCCCTAAGTCTCCTGGGATAGGGTCCAGACCCCCCTTGACCCTGAATACAGGATAAAGCGGTATAGACGATGAGTGAGTGAGTCTATCTATGTGGCTCATTGGCACCTTCAGGGTCTGGGTTTGATTCCCGCCTCAAGTCTGTGTGCATGGAATGCAAAATCTTGGTGGCTTTTACACAAGAAAAAATTGCCTTCCCAAGAGATTCCAATCAGCCATGCAATTACCATGATGTAACATCAACACATTGATTATCACTTATACTCCAGATCCCAGTTCTATTGAACACCCATGGAAAACCCCACAACCCAGAACCCAAAGGATCTCCTGCCAACGCCCTGGTGCCAGAGCAAGCGCAGTGACACAAGGGGAATCTGTGGCTGATTTTTGTAAATCTGAATATAAATCCCTGATAATCACCTTAAGCAGGTGTGAAACCTGCCTCTAAATCCACACACCTGCATGAATATTGATGTAATCGTTTTTCCCCTTTAAATCATCATGGATTTATTACAATACTATACTCTAATAGTCATTATACATGGCAGTTTGCTCCTAACATACTGCAGATGCTCAAATAAACTTAGCATTTCATGACCGCCAAATTTAACACAACAGTCGAAAGTGGAAAGTGTCCGTAAATTCCGTCCCAGTTTGTACTACAGACATATTTATGTAGTTAAGCCATATAAATGATTTGAGAGGAAATAATAATGTCTGTGGATCCCTTTTATACCAGGCAATCTTGTAAAGCAATTTAAGTGCACTGGTTCCTGTGGATTGATCCTCCTACGGTTAAAGATTCTACCAGATTGAAATTGAATGGGATTTCCAGCAAACACACTACGCACATTCCTTACTGTGGAGGATGAATGACAAGACAAAGTGGGGAAGGAATTATGTTGTTTATCTGCAGAATACAGGATTCTGATTGGACAGAATCCTGTTCTACTATTTTACCGTTTCTATAGCAACAGCTAATTGGCGTTCGCTCCAATTAAACGAAATAAAACGATTGAAAATAAATAGTAAATCATTTTTCAACATCACCAGGACAGAAGAATTTGTGATTTGCCATTTATCATAAACCTGTATGTGATTGTTTATAGATAATCTGTTATACGTGAGAATCTATCAAGAATTAACGTGTTTCCACAAACTGAAATATATCCATCCATCCATCTGTTCATTTTCCATGGCGTTTATCCTGTGTGTGGATGCTGGGGGTTGACACTGGATCGAATGCCAGCTCAACACATGGCTCAACCACACACACACACACACACTCACACCTAAGACTACAAGCAATTTGGAAACACCAGTTAGCCATGCATGTCTTTGAGCATGACTGTGGGAGGAAACTGAAGTACCAGGAGGAAACCCACACAAACCAGAGGCGAGATTCAAACCCCTAAACCTGGAGGTGTAGCGAGGGAACAGTGCTGTTGACTACTGTAAGCCACCCTGCCACCTAAATGTAAGTATAAATAGACTAAAACTGTGGCTCCTCTACAGTAAATACAAATGTACAAATGTTCGAGAATCTTTTTCATTTTAAAATGAATAAAATCAAATGCCGTGGTTGTGTCTTCATAGCCATTTTTCTCTTTTTCAAAGCGCCATCTTATATTTTACATTTACATTCAGAAGGAGAAGCTGTGTGTTGAACTGATCTTGTTGCAACACGCTCACACTCACAGCTCCCGAGATTTAGAGTATATATTATACATGCATATAGAAAAAATAAACATGGAATCGGGAGTATAATCTTCTCATCTTGTTCTTGTCTCGGCTTCTCGGGGATCGGCATAAACAGGCCTGTGATAAAATCATGCACCAGTGTGTGCTGTAATCACGCACGCATGGATCCTGTCGTTAAAAATCTAATCATGGTGTGTGTATTTGGAAAAGCTCGACAGAGCCCAGAAATTAGCAAAAAAGAAAGAAAAAAAAAAAAGTGTTTGAGGGGAAAAAAAATAATCTTATATGAACAGTTCAGTTCAGTATTCTTTATCACAGGTCAGAGGTTAAAATCAAATTTAGGGTTTAATTATACTGGAGTCTTAGTGCTGGATAAGAGCATTCAAATGTCCATCATGTGCTTTATGAGTCCGACTCATGCAGCTGCAATCCACCGTGTCCACGTCTCATTAGTGGGATAAACACCGAGCTGCTCGACTAAAATAAAAGGAGACAGATCCTGTAATTTAACGAGGAAGAGTGTGCATGTGTGTGTGTGTGTGTGTGTGTGTGTGTGTGTGTGTGTCAATAGAAACCAGGTCAGCATGTGATATTCAAAGCTGCATATTTATTATCATGTTAATAAGTTATTGATGTTGATATCTATGAACTGCATCTTATAAAGAACTGTGTGACACACACACACACACACACACACACACACACTATAAATGGACTTTCATTTCCACACTGGTGTTATATCGTATACTGTCCTGTTATCAGTCTTTAATGAGTCTTGTTTATTATTGCTGATGTCACAGTTTTAATCTTGTTCCTGTTCTCTCAATTCTGCTCTCACTTTCATGTCCAGTTCCTGAGACGTCACAACCTGTCTCACGTTTCACACCTGTGTTGGGTTTGATCACAAAGTTTTCATTAAATTCTGACGAGCTGCACTTGAGCTTGGCTTCCTGTTCATGTCTGTTTTTCTACATATTTATTTAATGATCTGCTTAATTGAAAAACAAAATCTAAAGGCTACATTGACATTATAAGCCACATTGTTCAATTCAGGTTTTTTGCTCAGGTCAGATTTACGTCACGTTGTTTCACATTCATAATTACAAGTGACTTTTATCTGACTCTAATGTGGACGCGTCTGTGCTCTGAAACGGCGCACATGTGTACATTGAGACGTTCTTGTTTGCACTATGTGGGTTCAAATACAGCAGTACCTCGGCATACGAGTTTAGTCCGTTCCGGAGGCGAGTTCTTAAGGTGAAATCTCTGCGCACCGTCCCATAGGAAATAATGCAAATGCACAAAAATATTACCAATATTACCAATAATATAATCATATTTTTGCATATAAAACACAATCAAAACATTTAGAAAAGACATGTAAATGAAGTAAAATATGAAATAAATAGACATCAAACCTCACTTGACCTTAATTTATGATTTCTCAGGCACCAGCTGCTTTAAAACCAAAACTGTAAGTGTCTCTCTTCTCTCTTTTCTTCCTGCTACTGTCCTTGGTAACATTCTTGGGATCCATGGTGCTACTGTATGTCTTCACTAAATCTTGCACAAAATGGCAAAAAAAAAAACTTTAAAAAATGTAAACTCACATTGTTTGGCTTCCCAGTGGCGCAAAGTTTTGAACGGCTCCAAATTGGACTTTAGTTCATAAGGCAAAAATTCTTAAGGCAGCGCCTTTGTATGCCGAGATAACACTGTACACCCCGAGTTCATGCAAGCGCTCAGATATTTCAAACAGTAGGTATTATTTTAGTCCCAAACAAAATCTGCTTTGAGTTTTGTTCTGAAGGACAGCAAGATTGTTAGTCGGTTGTATTTATTAAAGTCTAGAAGAAGGAAGAAAGCTAGACACCTCACTCCGACGGCATCATCGACGATGCCAATCACTTTTGTCCTCTTTGCAAGTGTTTTTGTAAATGAAACGATATTGTAGCAGCAAAAAAAGTAATATGTACACAAACAGTGGATGGTTTCCTTTCCACAAAGTCTGTTGCCAAATAAATGTTTGTTATTAAATTTATGTTAAAAATAAAATACAGACGCACTTACAGTACAGTCGCGCTCCATTCACATGCAAGAGTTATGTAACCAACATGTGACCATATATGGATATATGGACCGTATCTGCATATATACAGTAGATATGATCTGAAAAACATCAAAATATCAGATCTGTGTCACAGGGTGAACATCACAATATTAAAATAATTTTTTTGATGTGATGGTGAAATTTACGTCTGTGTAAAGTTTCATTTGACATTATAACCTGATTTCATTAAGGGAATGTAATCAATAACACAAAAACACAACTGAAACATTACTCTTGTATTTTCTTGAATTTACTTCAGTTAGAGTGCAGGTCTTCTGGAGTTATTAAATATTACGGCTTGCAAAAGAAGGACTGAATTATAGTAGATTAAATTTCACATGTATAACTTCTAGTATATTTGATACAAATGTTCAGATGCTTCCGGTTCACAGGACATTAACAAACTCATAGGTTCTGCGCAAGATTGCGTAAACGGCACGTCGTTAGACCCGCCCTCACACTGGAACGGCTGCCGTTCACATCAAATCCATCAATAAATGCTTAACCGCCCTGCAGGTCGCACAGGAGACATTTATCTTCCCTATGGCTTGGCAGGAAAATTAGACAGAGCCAAACGTTTTTTGCATAAAATATTAATGCTTCCTTTTTCATTTTAAAACGATTTAACGCTTTTGTGGTTTCGCAACGCTACACTCGCAGACATGAATCCATCCTGAAATGAATGTGCTAACTCGTGTGCCAGCTTTGGTGGCACCGGGACAGGGTCAGGTCCTTTGTTTGCTCCTGCTAGAACACCTCGGTCTCCTGGAAATTGTTCCTTTTTGTGAGAGCATCTGGTGGAAATGTCACGCTCGCCAGGAGAATGTTTCTCCATTCTCAGAAGAAGACCTGTCACTATCGATCTACCAATCTTTTCCTCACACTGATTTTCCCTGAAAGACTGTTTTAGTGCTGTTATACCAGAAAAGCCCTTGTGGTCAGACATCAGCGGATGACTCTTGTGGCAAAGAATAAACACTCAAGGAGAAATTCTTGTTAAGAAGACTTCTGAAAATGATTAAAAAAAAAAAAAAAAGCCTTTGATTAAGGTATAAAAAAAAATGCCACAGCACTTATTTTACAGTTGCTACCTGTAAAGAAATAAGAATTCTAAAAATTTAACTGTAAACTGTGACACAGTAAAGCTAAACTTGCCGAGACATTGACAGACAGGTGGACACGATGGAGGGCATGTTGTGTGCAGGGTTAATAGGAGGTGTGGTCCGGCACCTCTGTGGAACTACCTTGACCCTGTTCAGCTCCTGATGTGCAAAACAAAGTCAGGAGGGGGTCCTGGATAGCTGTGTAAGAGGATCTAGGTGTGAAGCAGAATGGAAAAAGGAGCAACAGCACCAGCAGGCGATGGGGGAGTGATGTCCTGAGCTGAGCAGGCTGGTAGAGTGACATTTTCAGCAGTGAAAAATAACAGAGCAACACTCTCTGTGGTGCAGGAGGTCAGAGAGACGTCCAAAGCTGAGCGAGGAGGAAAAATGGGGTCGTCAGCAATGCAATAAAACAAAGTAATGCCCACTGTGAGACGATGGAGAAACATCTGAAGTGGCACCAGGTAACACAGCAACATGCAGATGGGGCAGAGAGATGGATTGATGTCCTCAGTGGTGCCAGATGATGGGGAAGATGGGGTGATGCCCATGGCAAGCCAAAATGCCTTCCTCCACCAGTCAGTTTTGACCTCCTTGACCTAGTCAGGGGGCAAATACAGACACAGAGGCCTCCTCTTTATCCTCTGGTTTGGACCTTGTTGTAGAAGTCATCCTATTGGCGAATTTTCAGAGAGTCCTCTGATGCTGCTGGCAACACACTAGTTATAACCCCTGCACCCCACCCAAATTAAGTCATGGGTGTTGCCCCAAGTTGGCCTGCAGCTGATCAAGTTGTCTTTGTGTTTTCTGGATCAGGTTGCTCAGGAGCCACATAATCGGATCTGGTGCGTCCGCTGTTAACGCCGCTCTAGAACCCTGTGAATTGCAGCTGAACTACTGTTGGAGCTGCTGTTAAAGAAAATGAATAAACACCAACTGACCAATCAGAATGCAGAATACTGCAGCGCTGTGGTGCAATGTCATTGTTATACAGCGCCTTACAGGAATCACTGAGCAGCGTATCTGATAGAGATGTACTGCACACCGCCAGCCATGCGGTGATTTGTTTGATAGATGTCGTCTTTGTTTCACATTCAGGATAAATTTCTCGTTCTCTGTCTCTATGTGTAATAATCCGTGTAGAGACGGTGATCATCATCCTCCTCCCTGCTTCGGGCCGTCACACCGAACATGATGCCTCTGGATACGGTGCTGCAATCGCTCTGCAGGCTTTACTGTTCCTCCCTTAGTGCTGGACCCATTCCTCAACAACACGCTATAATTACGTCCCCCCTGACGCCGGGATATTATTCGGCACTGTGATGCTGGTAATTATTAACACCTGGGCTTAATCACGATGTTTGTGCAAAAGCACCAGTGGTTTACAGGAACATAATTTGTAATGACAAATAATCGGATTTAATGAGGAAAGATTCAAAAATGCCGCATGGCAGGAGGGCATTATTTGTTTGTTTTGCTTGTTGTTTGTTTTTGTGGTTAAAGTATTGTATCAAAGTAGTGGCACTATTTCTAGAGGAGCGGTACCCCAGGGTGTACCCCGGCTTGTGCCCCAAGTTCCCTGAGACAGGCTTCATGGCCCTGCAACCGAATGAGCAGTAGATGGATGGAAGTTCTTTTAGTGTCTTCTGATAATTCTCCATGTTCCAGGTTAACTTTAGCTCCTCCTCTTTGTTTCTTCGCGAATGGCTCGTGCAGCCTGGATGGGGGGTGAGGGGGTGACAGGACCACCTATTCACCTTGTCTTTACTCAGGACATTGGCTTACAGTAGGATGTATATCGATCTTTTGTTTGGTGAATAAACCAGAGAACATTCTGATCCTCCACAGTGTTTGTTTCTCTCCTGAATGGAAAGCGTATCAAAGCACAGCGGACAGAACTAGCCATTCATTTATCACGTTTTAAACTTAATTAGGACCAGGTTTTTTTTATTAGTATTCGCAAACAAGCTTCACTAAGTCATCAAGATGTGAAGGGAAGGCAGAGAAAATCTCCATGCTGTCCCTCATCTGTGTTTAACACCTCAGTATTCAGTCAGTGCTCACAGGTTGGTGTAATTATAGTAATTAACATCCTTCGTGAGCATGATTTAGTGCTCTGAGTTCTGGACAGACTTTTAACTCAGATTACAGTTAATTAGTAAGTATCCGTAACGAGTTTAACCGTGCCGTCCTCCCAGCAGGCTGCATACAGTTTTTCTTCTTATTTCTACAGTGTTAAGATTTTAATAAAAGAGCTTATAGTCTCTATAAATGTGGATTCTGATTGGTCAGAGGTTGCTGATTAGTTTACTGTAACAGCAGCTCGCAGTAATATGTCATTGTTTCTGTAGTGACAGCTATAGTGACGCCTCCTGTGTCGGTGCTCTGTAACAGTCGGGTAAAGCTGGAACTTTAAGTTTAACGCTTGTTTGCTGATTTCAGTTGCATGACAAGCGGCAGTTATTCTTCTGTCTTGTTTATTTTGAGAGACGTCACATCCAGCGAGACAGTGTTTATAGCTGCTGTAGCAGAAGTGACAAATTGCTTGTGAAAAATCTTCCACAACTTAACATTTAACTATAAACTGATAAATACTGCTTTAATGAATGCTAAAATATATACAATTTAAACAAATTGAGAAAAATTACACGAATTAAACAAATTGTGTACATGTACTTTATTTTATCAAAAATTCTTTAAAACAATATTTTATTGTTTCTCATCATGTAATAGTTTTATTATGGAGCAAAACATTTTAACAACTCAAAACCACAACATTAACTCAATGATCTTTGTATTATGGTTGTGTTTCGTTTAATATTGTTGTGTTTCTGTTAACGATGTTGTGTTTAATATTGTTGTATTATAGTTAATGTTGTGTTTCGGTTAAAGTTATGTTTAAACCTGTTGTGTTACAAGTTAATGTTTAGTTTACTGTAGATTAATGTTTTTGTTTTACCGAATGTTGAATTTTGTACAGTATTTCAGTTAATGTTGTTAAGTTTTTGATTTGGTTAAGTGTTTTTCCATGTTATCTCCAACCATAATTTATTCTTGGCACACACTACCACAACTCCATGGTCTTTTCTGAGTTTTATTGATTTCTCCATCCAAAATACACAATAATCTCCTTTGAACAGTTGATATTGAGATGTTTCTGCTACTTCTGCTCTGTAAAGCTTCA
>JAQMYJ010000038.1:32195022-32208483 GCA_030014305.1 Clarias laeviceps
GGTCTTGTTTTCCTGGGAAGGTCTTCATGAGAGACAGTTTCATCATCATGGAGCTCGATGGGTTTTACAAACGCACTTGAGACAATACTGTTCTTGTAAGAATGACCTTCAGCTGATCTTCATGTTTTAAAATACGAACTGACTGTTATTGTGTTGTTACCTAATGTCATGTGTGTTATTTGATAGTTTTGGGGGGAAAAAACAGTATTGTTCAAGACTGTAAAAAAAAATTAATCACCAAACAAAAAACATTGAACTACAAGGCGTGTCCAAACTTTTTCCTGATACTGTAAATGAGTTCCCCTGTAATAAACACACAATAAAGGAGCGACAGTAATGTACACTTTACTCCACTTCATTCTGTTTGCTCGCGTACTACATGGATTATTTTAACTACACCAGAATTAGAATAAACCTTTGCCAGAGCTTTCTATCAGTATAATCACATCCATGAGACAACCTCACAGCTTTTTTTTTTCTTTTTTTTTTTTCCCTGAATAAACCATTCCCAAGTTCTGCAGGCGGTGCAGGAAAGCGTAAACCATCTCCAGACAGGCTGCAGTTCTGCTGCCAACGCGGAGCAGGGGAGTAATTAACTCAGCTCCCCAATTAAAGAAGCAAAATCCTGGAATGAAACAAAGGAAAGGGACGAGTGCAGTGTTTCGGGTTCCATTTAAACCCCTGTACGTGACACGATGCATTTTCACACGGTGGAGAGATACAATGAATAATCCCGCACAAAACAAAATAGATGAGAAACTCTCTTATAAACATTGTGCACCGCTCTACTAGTTTATTTCTCTCTTCTGCTTCGGCACACAGAGGGGAACCTCATTAAATTTTCTTCTGAGGCCTCACGAGGTGAAACCTTTACACCGCATATACAGTGTAACACCATATTTAATGACTGCAGCCAACTTCCTAACTTCTGACTAAAGAAAATTAAAGTTTGAATAGAAGTTGCTGCTCATCTTTTTTGAATTCTGCATTCTGATTGGTCAGGAGGTGTTAATTAATGCTCTATAATGAAATGGTTTATTAATTAGCTTCTTCTAAGTTGCTCTTGTTTTGATGTTAGATAATTTGCAATGACTTGTTCTGTACAACGTTCCACAGGAAAAGTGTAATGAATGAGAAACAGGTTGATTTAATGTTGATGCAAGAAGCCTCCAGTATTAGGGCTCGAAATTGTTTGATTGTTTGGTTGTTTGATTGTTTTACCAATTACCATTTGATTGTTTGTCAATTACCATTACAACCTGCCTATGTTAAATTGCAATTTATATAAACAAAGATTTAAATATAGATTTTAATTATATACTAAATACATACATATATATTTTTTTTTTACTTATATAAATTTTTAGCAAAGAGAAAATAATGAGATTCTGGGAAGGTGACAAGTGTTTGGAAGTAATAACCTGTTTCGTGGTTGCTCCACAGCATTAAATTGAACTTCAAAAAATTTATAAAATAAAATGATCGTAATGGAATAAAACACTTTAGGAAGTGTCTGTTTTGACGGCATGTCACACCCCCTCTGTTGTTGATTATTTTCCTATCACAGCACCACACACACACTGAAAAGAGAATGAAATATTACTCAGCAACCCGAACAACCCTCTGTTAAATTCAAAAGCTTATTTCGAGCAGAAATCACCGCGCGGTGTTACGCTGACCTCGGGGTTATTCATAATGACGTCGGCTGCTTTTGATTCCTGAGATTTGTCAAGCCATCACTGCAGGAGTCTCATCTTCTTATTACTTATTCCCTCATATTTTGTAGATTTTTATTTATTTATTTATTTTTATTTAAGGCTGTAATGGAGGCTGGAAAATCTACAACAGAAGCCAATCTTATATAAGCCATGTCAGACAGGAAATCAATACATCGCTGTGTGTGGAACATGACTTTAAAAAATAATTGAAAACAGATGAAAAGGGAACAAAATGGGAAACGCGAGCAGGTTGATTATAGCAGTTTATGTCATGTCATCTTATATCGGTTTATATGTCGTATCATGTAATGTAATGTCATGTTAGGTCAAATGATGTCAAATTATGTCATGTCATGTCATGCTATATTAAGTTTTGAAATGTTATGTTATGCCATTTTATGTTATACTACACTGTTACTGCATCTTTTTCCCCACTTTGCCCTGATTTTTAAGTTAGAGAAACATAATTAATTCATTCCACATGCAATACTACTTAAATATCAAATTTTATTAATTAATAAATCAAATTAATATTTTGAACTGGATACACGATGTGCCAACAAAGCAAAATGTAAAATAATGTAAAATATTTTGTTTGGCCAAGTAGAGTAAACTTAATAAAGCTGTGCAACTTCACTTAAGTTTTTTTTTTTTTTTTTTTTTTAATGTTGAAGCGTCGTTTTTTTTTTTTTTTTTTTTTTTTAAGATCATATTGTTATGTTTTATTCTTGTGTCATGTTATGCTCTGTTGTCGTGTCATGCCATGTCATATGTTAAGTTTTGTCATGTTACAGTATGTCATGCCATGTTATGTTGTATGTTATGCTTTGTTATGTTTTTTACTTGATCTGTCTGTTTGTTAAACTGTATTTATGTGTATTTACTGTTTGTATTGTGTTTCTTTTTTTTTCATTTTCATTTCCAATCAAATACCCTGTAACAGCTCTATTTCATATTTAGATGAACAAAACGTAGTCAGACACGCCAAATAATCTCTTGTTATATTGAATGCAACTATAAATTGTTTACAAATATATCTGTAGATTATTAATAATATATAATAATAACAATAATTGCTGCAGTACTAGAGGAATTAAATTGTAAAACATTAATAAATGTCAGATTGGTGACAGTAACTCTGCTTCATCACACCATTGTAATGATGATTATTTTCCTATAACAGAACCACAGATGGTGCACAGATGGTTCCTTTCTTGACTACACCATTCTATTCCATTTCTTTTAAATATGAACCACTTAAATCTCTTTTTTTCATCTGTGCGTCAACCAGCATTAAAAGAAAAAAATATTTTTTAAGATTTATGATTTTCTCTCTAGACTTTCGCTCCAGAGGGCGTGGCAGCAGGAAAACAGCATACAGTACTCACATTTCTATTTAAAGTCATATTTTTGTCCTTTGCATGTCAAATGAATACAGTGCTGTGGTTAAATAGCACTTTCCCTCTCCTCTGCCTCTGTCAGATAACTGCAGCATCTAAAGAAGAATGGTGTCCATTAGTAAAATTCAATTTAAACATTTAGCTGTACAGGTACAGGGACGACAAATGGCTCGACTCTGTCTGTTTTTATTACTTTAGAGCAAATCCTTCAAGATGATTGTCTAATAAAACCAGCACTAAATCTTTACTAAAAGCTGAAGTCTGAATTTCAAGCTTCGGAAGAAGATCTCACACTGGATCTCTTCATCTCATCAGTGGAGTCATCTGAAGGAGCTGAAGTGTGAGCTTACACCCTTTGGCTCAGACGCTATCTGGCAAAATCTGCGGCTACCTGTGAGGACGTCCAGATGGTCAGGAATCAAGATGGATAGTCTGGTGGAAAAAGGCGTTACAGGAAGGAATACCAGGAACGAGCAGGCAGCAAAGCCATCACCAACACCAGTGAACCAACACTTCTGAACCTATCAGTGTAATTAACAAGGGGGAAAAACTATGAGGATAAAAAGCAATGAACTAAGTCTTTAAAAGAATGTCAACCTAGAACAAGTTCACAAGCCGACGATTTTAAAATAAACGTTCATTAATAGTTAACGCTGCCTAAACTCCATCTGTCTGTCACAGGTAAATAAAGAGCGGTGTTTATACAGTATGTGCAAATAAGCATATTGGGAATGAAGGCGTAAAAAAGAGATTGACATTTAATCACGGAGCCCTTGAACATTCGGCGAGTGGAACGATCCTTGAAAATCAACATCAGCGACTTTTGGAAGACTCGCTGTTCCAATATTACAGGAACTGGGAGTTATCACCACGTCCCCTGTACAGTCTTGATCTCATTCCAAGACATTTCCACATGTTTGGGTGGTTAAAGGAGTTCCTGGGAGGCCGGCGTTTCAGAATCAGACAGGCCGTCCGAACATGTCTCCGGTGTACTGAGAGAACGTTCTACCATGATGGTGTCCAAGCACTATTGAAACACTGGGATAAGTGCATTAGTGTACAGTATCAGGGGATTATATAGAGACATAAAGGGGGTTTTTACTCTCAGAACTGTTATTCTGTTATTCTGTACAATAAAAAGTCCCAGTTTGACTTAAACAAAGGAGGAGAGAGAATAAAGAGAGAGGCTGGTGAGGCAGCAGGACCGTTTCTCAACATTAAATAGAATTAGAGATGATATATATATATATATATGTTGAGTATTTGATTTAATGCGGAGGAGCATTCCTGTATCCTCACCAGCCTCTCTCTTTATTCTCTCTCCTCCTTTGTGTTATTGAGAAACCACAAAGAAGCGCAAACTCAGACATCTCTCAGCTTTAACTCTGACTGTTACAAACTCCTTCCATACATGCTACACAAAAACATTTCTCCTTACAGAAAACTTTATCATAGCAATGAAGTCCACGTCTCTGTGAATGAGCTGTTACTATGGAAACCATAGCGTATTAGCTTCATACGGTATAAACCTGCACTACTGTCAGAGCTGCTGTTATAAAGAATTCATCAACACCAATCTCAGTGGATGCTCATGTAAACCAAATATATGTTCGTATTTTTTTTTACATACTCAATAACGTTCCTTAGTAGTTATGTGAATGTTTTAGAGAACAATTTTATTACACTAAGACAACAGCACTAAATTTAATACAGTCTCTTGCGGGAGTCACGTACGAAACCTCAGCTTCATTCTGAACATCCAGAGAATAAAACCTAGCTAGAAAAAAACTGCCTTTTCGTGGACTGGGGTAATAATAATAATAATGTCTGTAGAAAATGTTGACATCTGACCGTGGATGTTAAATGTGACAGTCAATTATGGGGCTTTTAGAAAAAACAGCCAAATCAGGGATGATCGAAGAAAATCTGTCTGTCTGTAACAATTGTATTGTTTAAAGACCCATAAAAACAGTCAGTCTGCATAGGGCACTGGTGGCTCAGTGGGAGGTGTTTCACCTGCCATGCGAAAGGCCCGGGTTCGATTCCCAGCCAGTGCTCAGACCCCAGCCACTGGATACAGTGTCGGTCCCAAACCCGGGTCAAATGGAAGTGTTGCGTCAGGAAGGGCATCCAGCGTAAAACCTGTGCCAAGCTTGTATGTATGGACCAAATGGTCCACTGTGGCGACCGCTTGCTTAGAGCAGCCGAAAGACCAAAAAAAAAAAAAAAAAACAGTCAGTCTGCTTAATTACTAGCTAATTACAATTAGCTTAAAATTATGTACCCACTGTACTGCCAAAAAGGCCACCGTGCACCTGCTCTGTTACATCATCATCATCAAAACATAGAGCTTACATGTCTGTACAGACAAGTTTTAGACACTGCAAAATGCGTAAATAACAATAACACCATGTTTTTTAACACCTTGCCAGTTTCTACGATTACATTCAGTTTTTGCTATTCAGTATTAAAACTAGATAAGATGTTTAAGATTAATCTTTTTTAAGAAGATAGATTTTTCTCTAAGAACTTTAAAGCAAAATCTTAAGTTACTTCATTAAAAACGTAAATCTACAGAAAGGTTTCTCTGTATATTGGTCAGAACTCGCGCTTTCAATGACATCTTTATGTTTCTTACATCGGAAATTCTGTCTCTCTGTACAGTGGGGCAAAAAAGTATTTATTCAAATAAATTCTTTACAAATCTTACGATGTGATTTTCTGGATTTTTTTTTTTTCTTATTTTGTCTTTCATAGTCGAGGGAAACCTATGATGGAAATTACAGCCTCTCTCATCTTTTTAAGTGGGAGAACTTATACAATTGGTGGTTGAATAAATACTGTTTTGCTCCACTGTATATCTGTATGTCTGTCCAGCCAGATTTTGTCGCAGCATCACGCAAACCTGACTGGACAGAATTTACTGAATCTTTCGCGGTACTTCGATATCTGCCTGAAGTTTCACCTGCACCACAAGTGAAATCAGAATGTTATGTAAATGTTGAGCGATTTTATGAACAGTAATGTGTGGGATTTAATATTTAATCTACTTTAAAATAACCTCCAAATCACTACTGTCTCAATGTATAGAAACACCTGCACCAATAGATATTAATTAGAAAAGTTAAACCTTTAACTATTTCTACAAACTCTTTCCCCATCAACGGGCGCCTCAGCTAGTTTAATACTGTATCTGATTTTATATCATTTGTAAGAAATAGTGTTTATTCATTAGTAAATCAGGTTATAAAATTATCAGTAGACATGAGCTGATTTGGTATAAAATGTTTAAATGCGATGCTGGTGTTAGAACTTCCTAAAAACAAAAAATAATTTCAGACCAGAAAAGCAATTTTCACAACAATACATAGGAAAAAAACTGCAAAATTTGACCACCACACAAATATCTATAATTTCAAGGCATTTCTGTCAGTGCGATCGTTGTGGCTCGTATTACGGCTGATTGCAGCCTTCAGTGCTTCCTGATTGCTCTCATTGGCTGTCAGTGGTGTGGCATTTCGTTCCTTGCGCTCGTTTTGGATCCAGCTACCTGAAAAGCTCTCCCCCGCCGGGTAAGACCCTGGCATGCATTGACTTTTCCAGATCCCCGCCAAGTAGCACATATGTCTGCCTGTTTACTCTCTCGCCAAACCTTGGACCGGTGACTCAGGTAGCAGCATGGTGTCAGAGCTGCTGCTTCTTTTTTTTTTCTACACTAAAGTATGAAACTCTTACATAAATCCACATACAAAAGCCTTCAGGCTTCTCAGAATTTTACACGCATAACAAAGCTTCCATCGACTCAGCCTTCAGTAACACACAATGGGTTAAAAAAAAAAAATTACTGACTCTAGGCCTAAACAGGATGAATAACCAAGGACAGGTATAAGTACACACGTTTTCTACATCGTCTAAAAGCTTCATATTCAAGGTTAATGGATAATCATTCAAACTTTTTTTTGTTTTCATTTATCTGGCTAATGAGCCGAGCAATTCATCACTTCTCCTTAGCGTGAGTCTAGTAGTCTTAATTTGCTGCTGTTCTTATAAAACTCTACCCAGTTTACGTCTGCTAGATGAAAGCATCTGGATTGGAGCACGATAAGGTTTCAGCATTCTATCGGATTGACATCAGATCAGTGTAATGATCAAACCAGAACAATAAACGTGCTGCTCCTCAGGTGTGATAGATCACTGTCATATCAAACGCTGCAATTTCTCAGCCTTGGACCATCTGAGTAATGACGTTGCATTTTCAGAAGCTTTTTAGAAACTATTTTGGTTACAGAATAACATCGGGATGTTTTTCAATTTGTGCCAATTTGCTGCGGTAACCCCTCAGGAACAGCCGAAAGACCAACATCAACAAAGAGAGGGGTTTTAGAATGGATCTTGGATGAGTTTTGATTTTGGGAGGAGTTTTGGTTATAATACAGCATATCATTTAGTTGTGATGTAAGGGGGAGGAGTTTGGGGTATGATGTAACATTAGGAGGTGTGTTCATGAAGATATAATGTAAAGTACTCATTTGAGGTGAGTTTTGATTATCATTTGGTTGCCTGTTCGTTTCCTGAGATAAGATGCGTTTTGGGAGGAGTTTAAGTGATGTAATTCAGTGGGAGTGGTTTTGATTTTTGAAAGTGACCTGGAGAGATTAACACACTTCTATAAACTGATCAGCCATAACATGACAAGACTAAACTTTATGCCTAATATTGTGTCGGTTCACATTTGTGATACCCAGGCGGCTCCATGGTGCTGTGGTGTCTGGTGCCAGGACGTTGGTGGTGGATCAGATCCCATTGGATTGGGATCTGGGGAGGTTGGATGCAGAGTCAATGGGATCCTTGGGCTCTATTCCAGCTGGCTCTGCAGAACCTAAGGAGGTGTGCTGTGGTGTCTGGTAGCAGGATATCGGCAGTGGAGCATTTGGGTGCTAGAGGTTGTGGGGTGTTGCCTCAATGGATCAGACATGTGTGGTGCATTCCATGGGGCTGATCAGATCTGGGATCTGGGGAGTTCACAGTGCGCTGTGGTGCACTGGGGGTTGTGGTGCCTTTCTAGTGCAGCCAGGTTTTGTATTACTTTGCACTTTCCTCTCTTTCTATCCAGTTAACCTGATTGTGATTGTGATTCTGATCTCTGCCTTCTAAAGAGCTCTGAGTGGTGACCAGATTTAAAGCTGTTCAAATTCTAATTTAAATATCTTGCTTTTGCAGCTGCATTTTGAATGACCAAATTATCATGTGTAAAAATAAAATAAAATATAATAAAATAAGGTGACATTTAGCATTTTCAGAATATCCATGAAAAGGAATAAGTGTTGGTATCTAGATGGCGTGATCGGTAATTCCCCAACTGTCAACCTTCAGACAGGCCGACCAGCTAACCATTAACGAGATATTAAAGATCACTGTACAGCGCCGTGCACTCATAAAACTGCTCCACTGTGTTGTATTACATCTTATAAATGAAGTTCAGCCATAAAACATGACATGTCATATAAGACACTCTGTCACACTTGGTCCACTGTCAGTGACGAAGCCACCGATTCATATATGTGGATTATTTCATTAAGACTTTTATTGCCAGCATAAATAGTGTCCTTGAACCAAATTTCTAATTAATCTTTAATAAAACTCGTGAATGTTTTCTCTTGATTATGGTAAAGAAGGAAATAAAGTGCTTAATGAGTTTTCCTGCATGGCATTACTTTGGACAGGCGGTTTAGCCGGACAATCATTGAAAACAATCGTTGCTAATCTGGTCCACGAAGAGGTAATGGTTTATTATTAGACCTATCCATTACGATAATGAGATTCACACCGTTCTGTTAGCAGCCTCTACTACAGAGAGTTCGGCCCTCCCAGGGATTATGGGTGATGGAGGCTCTATAATGCATTGCCCGGGTCCGTGGTTACTAATGCAATAACACCTTGTGGATATTGACACCTCCTGCGAGGCTCTGGATCTTCATTTATTATTAAACATTGTCTTTATTAGCACAGAAAGGACAATATACAGGATACACATATTGACTTCTCATATAGTTTGTTGTCTTGTGTTTGTGTGTGTGTGTCGGGATTAGGGAGAAAATTAAACAATAACTAATTTACTCTTTCTGATAAACTTGTGCTAATACAGCTACAGAGTTATTGTAGAATTGATGTAATACTAAGAAAGAAATTGGCATATGCATGTTTTTAAAAGTCTCATTTTTTTTATTTTCTCAATAACTGAAAATGTGTGATATATCATTAATATTTTTATTTTGGATAAATGTGTTTTTATTTATAGTGATATAAAAGAGATACCAATATTCAATATTACAGTAACCTACTTGTTTTTAATATTTATTAAACTTGCTATCTTGCTATTTTACAACAAACTACAAAACATGAGATAAAACTTTGCAGCATACTATGAAACTTTACAACTTTACACCATGATAAAAACTTTAAAAGTATGAATTTTAAAAGCATACCTTAGAAGTAGAACTTAACAACAAACTATAAAACTTTAGGACTGAACAATTTAGTGCAGACTTTAGGTACTAAAAACTTTTAAACAAACTGGAAAAATATTACACTTTTAAATCGAAGTATAGAATATTTATGTTAATGTACTAACAATATACTATGAAACTTTATAACATACTGAAGAACTTGAGAACATTAAGACTTCACATTGTCCTATAAAAGTAGAACTTTAAAACAGGAAACAACAACAAATGAGCTTTACAACATTCTCGAAATCTTTACAACTTTACAACCAGCTACAAATCTTTACAAAATCTTGTTTTGCTGTTATTGGATTTTATAAATATCACACATTGTGTTAACAATTAATGTATGAATCATACACAGTTATGTAAACTGCAATGCTTTTAATTAATACTAATATTTTATGGTGATAAAATGTGTTATAATCCAGGCTTCTACTCATACATAAATACATACATTCTTGTTTTTACAATTTATAAATTTGTGGTAAACATTGCTATAACATACTGACTATAAATAAATAATTATAAGGATGTAGAAAATGCCTTATAAATACTTTGTAACAGGATATAAATATATTTGTAGGTGATTATACCGATTGTATGAAGTCTGCTTTCAGAGCTGGTTGTTTTGGTTAATCCAAAGAATTGACATTAAAAAACATTAAAGCCAAAGATCTCACAGGTGTGACCATAAGTCTTGGCACCCTAAATTCCCCAAGTCCCATCTTTGAAAGGTTAATTACTCCTGTGCAGTTTATAAGCAGTTATGGAATCAATACAGTAATTTGTGCAGATAAACCCCTCAGATATCCTGCAAATGTACCTTTGTCCTGTTCATAGTTAAGCATTAACGACTCTTTGTGTGCTTGTAAACTTGTGTACACGCTGTTCGTCCCTGTCGATGTCTCCTCTGAGACAGCCATAACTAGCCTTATTCACTCCTAAATTAAGAGCGGCTTTTCACAGGCGTCTGACGCACAACGGCGAGGCGGTAATTACTATCGACCCTGATGAATCGCTTTATTACGGGTGCAGGACTCAGCACCAAGTGTTTTAGCTTAGAGAAAGAAACATCCATAAACTCGTACGCAAAGAGACAAAAGCTCAAAACACCACTCAAGTGTTAATGCAGGTGAAGAAAGTTTTATGTGCAGTTTTACTGCAACAGTCATCATTAAATTCAGCCGTTAGTGTTGATTGTTGTGTAGGAAAGTTTTCCAAGAGAACAATCCTATCTGCAATAAAGATTTACAAGCTATAGAAAGACAATAAAAAAGACACCAAAGTGAGCAGAACTTGCTCTAGGTATATGTTCAAGTCCTCCTAATTATTATTAATTAATTATTAGTAATTTACATTTGCAAATGTTGTGGCTTTAATTTGAATCACTTACTAAATTATTATTATTATTATTATTATTATATGCTAGAATAAAAATCTGTTTAGCCAATAAATAACAACAAATCAATATTTGTAGTGTATTATACATTGTATATTTTTATTTTCATTTATTATTTTTTTTGTAATTGATACGTTAATTTTTTAAAAGAATGAAAAACCTAAAAAAGTTTGATTACTTTTTTTTCCTGAAATAATCAGTTCAAAAATTCTTTGCTAATGAAGCTAATTAATGCAGTGAAATAAATGCAGATGTGTGTAACCGTCTCACACTGATGTTAAACAGCGTCCTGCCGAGTCGTGTTGAGCTTCTCGCTGGTAAAATTCGGTCGTCCTCATGCGGCGGTCAGAGGAAGAGCATATTTGGGGTGAAAAGATGAAAAGTGACACTTCAGCAAGTTCGTCTTTCTAATTCTGTTATATTTCTGTGACGGACCGAGACCGAGCTTTCAGCTTCCATCAAGAGACGTCACGCTGCTCAGTGAGCTACAATCAGTCTCCGTCCATACTGCAGGAGGAGACACACGCTCGGTCGGGTCGGTGTGTGGTCAGTAGAAAAGCTGCCTGTATGTGTGTGTGTGTGTGTGTGTGTGTGTGTGTGTGTGTGTGTGTGCAGGAGAACACAAACTCAACACTCAAGTAAAAGTACTTGTCGAAAAATGTTCTCCACAACAAGTTGAAGTAACAATTCATTTTACCGTTCCATCGTGAACTCAGATCCTCATTTGGAACATCAGAGGCCGTGTATATGGTCGTGATGGCCATGTCACATGCTCACACACACACACACACACACACACACACACACACACAATTCTTTGTTTTTGTCCTCCAGACTGATACAATTTTTACGACTGTCCACTCCGGCGATTTCCCCCGACACGGATATCTCACGCAGAACAAACAGAAAACCTCAGGCATCACTCAGGTCAATACAGAGTAAATATTGTACACCTTTATCACCAACAAACACCTCTCTCTCTCTCTCTCTCTCTCTCTCACTCACACACACACACACACACAATTTAAAGTTATAAAATAAACACATCTTTTGCTTTAATACTTTTATGGATCTTTTGTCTTCTGCAGGAATAAACAGGCGGGTGAACAGACTCTCGTTTTCTCTCCAACTCTGTTCTAAACATCAGCATTTCTAATGTACAGTCTTTCTGTTTAGAATTCTAAACATCTGGCTCTTGTTTACATTTATTTTTGTTATTGTTGTTGTTGTTGTTGTTGTTGCAGTTTGTAAACTTCAGGAATGAACCGCATTGACCCTTTCTTTCCGTCTGTCCTTCTTTCATCTATAAAAACACCATAACAGCTCTGTGCCCTTCAGATAACACGCAGGAGTGAAAAATTATAATGTGTGGGTGTTGAGAGAGAAAGAGAGAAAGAGAGAGAGACAATGAGACAGGTAGTGAGTGAGACAGGACAGAGGGTGAGGAAGAAAGTAAGACAGAGAGATACAGGGAGACCTATACATGAAAAGACTGGGGCAGAGGGGACAACGAATGAGATAGAGAGAGAGTGAGAGAGAGAGAGTAAGACAGAGAGAGAGAGAGTAAGACAGGGAGGGTGAGGCAGTGAGACAGGGACAGAGAGAGAGAGAGAGAGAGAGAGAGAAAGAAGGAGACAGGGAACAGGAGTGAGAAAAACAGAGAAAGACAGAGTAAGACAAGGACAGAGCGAGAGACAAAGACAGACAGCGAGAGAGACAGACAGAGAGAGAGAGAGAGTGTGTGTGTGAGAGAGAGAGAGAGAGTGTGTGTGTGTGAGAGAGAGAGAGGTTTTTTGAGGTTTTAGACTCACTTTATTATAACAAATTTAGGAAATTACTGTTTTACAATTTTAGTGCACATAGAGACAAAGAGAGAGAGAGAGAGACAGAGAGAGAGACAGAGAAAGAGAGAGAGATAGAGAGAGAGAGAGAGAGACAGTGAGACAGAGAGAGAGACAGAAAAACAGAGAGAGAGAAAGAGAGAGAGAGAGGTGAGGTTTTTAACTCACTGTTATAACAAATTATTGTATTTACTATCTTACAAATTGTATATACAATTTATATCTACAAATATATATATACACACTCATACATACACACATTCACACACACACATATACACACTCATACATACACACATTCACACACTCATACGTACACATGTATATGCATATATACATACATGCACACATGCATACACACACACACACATACTCAAAGTATTAACATATGTACAAAATTATTATTTTTTTTTTTTAAAACAACAACCCCGTGACCCTCCACCCCACCAACAAGTCCAACGTGTTCTAAAGTTTTGTGTCGCACTGTTTTGTTTTTATTGTCCAGTTTATTTACGTGTAGTTTGTCCTGTTTGCCGATGTGAGATTTTTTATCATTTTTTTGTCTCCCGGGAATAATTTATTGACCACCTGTCTTTT
>JAQMYJ010000038.1:32208583-32223583 GCA_030014305.1 Clarias laeviceps
ATACTATATTATAGAGATCTACTGTAGAATATGCTACACTTATAGTCAATATTAAATATACTATATTATAGAGATCTACTGTAGAATATGCTACACTTATAGTCAATATTAAATATACTATATTATAGAGATCTACTGTAGAATATGCTACACTTATAGTCAATATTAAATATACTATATTATAGAGATCTACTGTAGAATATGCTACACTTATAGTCAATATTAAATATACTATATTATAGAGATCTACTGTAGAATATGCTACACTTATAGTCAATATTAAATATACTATATTATAGAGATCTACTGTAGAATATGCTACACTTATAGTCAATATTAAACATACTATATTATAGAGATCTACTGTAGAATATGCTACACTTATAGTCAATATTAAATATACTATATTATACTATATAATATACTGTACTATACTTCTCATGAAGAAAACTAAATTAAATTAATGAAATTCCCAGTTTGACTTGAACACCCCCTCATGTGTGTGCAATATATATATACTGTATGTGTGTGTGTGTGTGTGTGTCTGTGTGTCTTTAGGTCAAACTGGCACTAAGTGTTTCTTATTTTCTTAGCAGTAACTTTGTTTGTTTGTTTATTTGTTTGTTTATTTGTTTGTTTTTGTTTGCTTGTTGTCATGACTCCGCCCATCCCTGCTATTCAGCTCAGAATTATCGCCACACAGATGAATAAAAAGTAATCTGAATGTAAACACTGGTCATGTGATCGGGATTGTGTGTCAGAAAACCTAATAACACACACTAATGAAGTAGACACACACTGTTAGCTGTCACACACACTTACACTTCAGTGTAAAAGCTCATGTGCACATTTGTGTGTGTGTGTGTGTGTGTGCCAGTGCCGTGAGGGAGAACAGCTGACACGGCTCTCACTGCTGACCCTCTACTTTTCTAAATGTTTTGTCACGATTTCTATTCCTCTTTCTGCTGTAATAGAACTTTATAGAATAAACGTGTTATAAATATTAAACACATCCCTGTTGTATATTACACGTGATCAAGGTTATATTACTGCTGTTTCTAAAGGTCTGTTCTCTTGTTAATCTTCGTGCATGAGACTAGGTAAGAAATATTTTTAAAAAGTGTTAAATGTGTTGTGTTTTTGTCTTTTTCTTTACACACAGATAGAGAGAGAGAGAGAGAGAGAGAGAGAGAGAGAGTCGTTGGTGAGTCGTTCCTCCACATTACCAAGTGAATCCGCAGGCAGGCAGGAACCGGAGGGCAGGAGATCAAACCCAGCCTGGACTCCCTGCTGCAGCTGATTAACACGTCTTTAACCCCTCAGTAGTGTTCACTACACCGCAGTGTGTAGGCGTAGTGTGTGAGTGTGTGTGTGTGTGTGTGTGTGTTATACAGTACACAGAGATAAGATCTTTAAGGATCGAGAAGATAATGCAGGTGTGTTAGGGTCAGAATAAAGGTCCTGCCCCGGGGACACTGCAGTGCGGTTCTCCTGAGAACCTCGACAGGAACCATGTGATGTCAGAGCGTCAGGACAAGAGAGATTTCTGATCTGTCCATTTAACCGTGATGAAGAACAGACGAGTGTTAAACAGAGGAGGAATGAAGAACATTGGACAATGAACAATAGCTTTCTTGCACTGAGGTGTTCATGTTAAAGTGTGGCTCCATACAGGGTTGCCAGATTGGATATATTGTCACTCCTTATCTTATCATGATCAGGACTTAAACATGCTATAAATATTGTATTTAAAAGCTGCACAGATGTTAAGTCATGATTTTTTATTTGATTTTAATGATTATTGTTACCGTTATCATTATAATCATATTAGCATTTTAATATAAAATATTACGTCATAGTCTCAGTGAAGAGTTCATTAATAAGAGCTCTGCAGTAATTAAAAGCTTTTTTATTTTTTATTAGAACTGCTTTTTCTTTAATAAAATTAGTAATCCTAATTATAAATCCACGAAATTATAGAAACATGATTAATGACGTGCACAAGTCACAAAAAAAGTTAAGAATTCTATAAAAGGAGTAAATATAATAAAGTAATACTATTATATTTTAGTTATTATCATCATCAATTGTTCGCTATACTTTCTCAAAAAAATGCTTTTTTTTAATTGGAAATATAAACAAGTTACAATATACATATAAACAAGTTCACATACATACATGTGATTTGTTTCCTGTTTACATCGACCACATGTGGGATCAAAGTCCTCTCTAATCCATGTATTTGTTCTTGTATATCATTTTCCCATTTATCTTTACGTAGATCGAATGTGGCCGTATTACTTGTGATTAATAACTTGTATACAGCACTAATCATCTGTTGAGCATCTGGTTTACATCTATAAACAGAATCATAGAGGGATGGAGAAGGAGGAAGAGAGTCAGAATTACTACAGACTGTAGATATCTATAGAAATGTGTCCTGGGAACGTTAAACTTTTGTGCGTCGTTCAAGTGAGTCAGAGATATTGTCAATGTAAAGGTCGTATAATGACACAACACCACATTTAAACCCTGAAAGCATCATCTGTGTAGGACGGAGCAAACATACAGTGACCGCTCGGTGGTGACATCAAAGAAAGATCAGTAAGATTGAAATGACGCCCAACTGATTCCAACTTTAACGGAGTTTATAACCAGTGGCTTTGAGGTAAAACAGGATGTGGGATGTTTTGGTGGCAATTTAGTGTATAATAATGATACGAGAGATATTGATCCCACTGATGTTTCCTCTAAAGCTACCCAGACCAGAGGACTGACATCATACTGCACCCAGAATAACACTGACCTCACATGAGCAGCCCAGGGTTAAATAATAATTCAGGGAATTTAATTTAAATAATCAAATAAAGTCACACTTCTAAACTTATTTTTTTTTCTCTACAATCATAATATATAAAATAATATCTAGAAAAACAATAAAAATAATATTGTCCCTGAAAAAGTATTATAATAATAAACATTTTAAAATAAACCTACTGACACTAATGAAAATCTTCTGCCGCTAAAGAATTATTAATATTATTATTATTATTATTAATCACGCCTCACTTTACCACAGACCGAGCTTTGCGTCCGGTGTATGTATATACAGTACAGTACAGTATATACACTATATGTGTGTGTGTGTAGGTAAATTAATAAAATGTAATATCTGATACTGATGATCTCATAGTAAGGTGTGGTCTTTATATTGGGTTGCCAGATTGGAGAGTTTTAAAACTACACCTTAGCTGGAAAAGGTATTATAAATAGTATTCAGGGTTAAAATTGAATCTAAAATGTAAAACTTTATATTATTAATGTTATTAGTGTTATTTTCTGTGGCATGTTAATGAGTTTGTGTAGCAGAGCGAATGCGTTACCACAATTAGCCTCTGTCTGGGTTTTTAGGATTTAAATCCTAAAATATAATAATCTGAATATAAATGAAAAAAAAAATGTATATTTTTTAAACACACACATGGATGACTGAAGTTATTACTTCACTGCAGAGATGAGTCTGGTGTGTGTGTGTGTGTGTGTGTGTGAAAATGACCTAAAAGACAATAAATATCCGACACTAAGGTGTGTCTGTGCTGAGGTGTGGCTCTTTACTGAGGTGTGGTTGCCAGATTGATTGTTTCTGCTCGTGGATGTTTTCTTAAATCATATCCAGGGTCCGAATAAAAAACATAACAAACAAGAAGAAGAAAATTACAAACTCTTAACATAAAAACTGAATATTATTGCACATACAATCATAGTGTGTCTGAGATTTAGGCTTTGTGTGTGTGTGTGTGTGTGTGTGTCTAATCCATCACAGCCCCTCAGGACGCTGGCCTTCTCCTTCTGTCAGTAGGTTTAGGGTGTCCGGTGTCACTAGGTGCTTTAAAGATGTTAAGCGGGACAGATGTTCCTCAGATCAGGTGGAGCTTTTGTGTTTTTTGTGTTGCTAACTTGACAGACCTCCAGCCTCCTGTCTCTACACCCCCCCCCCCAGCCCCCCACCCCTCCCTACCTCTCATTGCCCATCCCCCGTCCTGGCCACACTAGCACTTAGGGTGTGTGTGTGTGTGTGTGTGTGTGAGGGGGAAGGGTGACGTCTTTGAGTTGCAAAATGACAGCCGTTTGAAACCCATCACATGGACATCAAGCTTTTTATTCAGAACAACGAGTCACTTAAAAACACCACCAGGCTAAAGGATCAGTGTGTGTGAGCTACTGTTTCTTTAATAAATAGATCAACAGCAAAAAATGAAAAGAAAAAACAATAAGTGCAGACACACGATTAAACTATGTACAACATATTTACAGTGTGAGAGAACACACACACACACACACACACCTCATGTACACTAGGAATCCGACAGATTTGTGCTCTAACTGACTAAAGACTGGTCTGGAATCTAAACCTAAACAATAAACCTATGATTTGAACAGATTTCACTAGAAAACAGTTAAACATTCGTGTGAAAAACATCTGGATTGTAGCTGCTAACATTAACTAATTGCAGCTAATTCTAAAAAATTTGTTCTGTTTCAAACCAAATTTGGATGACGTTATAAAAACGTGAGTCTAAACACACGTCAAAGTCCAACATATCCAAAAGCAAACTGAACTGCTGACATACAAATGTTTAGCTTGACAAGATTTTTTTTTTTTTTTTGCAGATAAATATAACAAATGAATACAGTGTTAAAACTATTGTACATTGTGCACTTAAAAAAAAATTGTGTAGTTGTTATAAAAAGTTTAGTCCTTTTGGTCATGGAGGTGAGTGTCAACTTCAGAGGAGGCTTTAAAACCTGTCCAAACAGTCTGATGGAGGAAAAAAAAGAAAAAAGAAAAAGCAGCACGAGTTCCTCTGTGCTAACTGGAGAGGACGCTGGAGGACTCGGACTCGGTGGACACAGAGGACACGTGTCCTCGCTTCTTGGTGAGGAACTTCTGGCTGGACCTGCTGTTGATGCTCAGGGCGCTCCGTGCCGATTTGCTGAAGCGCACCCCCAGGAAGGCGTACAGGATGGGGTTGAGGCAGCAGTGGAAGTACGCGAGCGCCTCTGTGATGAGGATCCACTTCTGCAGCCCGTGCTCCAGAAAGCATCCGGCCGAAATCAGCTTGATCATGACCAGCGTGTCCACCAGGATGCCGGCGCAGTAGGGCAGCCAGCAGACGAAGAAGCACAGCACCAGGATGATGGTGGTCTTCAGAGCCTTCCTCTTCAGCGCCTGGCCCTTAGAGCCTTTTGAGAGCTTGGAGATGATGATGCAGTAGCAGATCAGGATGACCAAACCGGGCAACACGAATCCCACAAGGATGTGCTGGAAACGGAACACCGCCTTCCACACCGTGTTGTTCTCATTAGGGTAGAAGCGATCGCAGATGTCCAGAGTGCTGGTTTGCTCGACTTTAGCAAACACCAGATCAGGAACAGTGAGGAGCATGGCCGGGAGCCAGACCCCCACGTAGATCACGCGCTCGGCCAGGAGCTTCCTCGTCGACTGGCTGTTTGTCGCGCGCACTACGGCTAAATACCGATCCAGGCTGATGAAGGCGAGGATGAGGACGCTGCTGTACAGGTTCACGGTGTAGATCATGTTCACGGCGACGCACATAAACTTCCCAAAGTACCACGAGCTCACGGCGTCCACGGCCCAGAACGGCAGCGTCAGCACGAACAGTAGATCAGCCACCGACAGGTGCAGCCTGTACTTATCCGTCATGTTTTTGGTCTTCTTCTGAAATCCCATCACCAGCACCACCAGTCCGTTTCCTACAATTCCTAAAATGAAGATGATTCCATAGACAGCGGGGAGGAAATACTTCTGGAAGTCCTGGTTGACCGGGATATCACAAACCTCCTCCATGTCTTCTAGATCCATGACTCCAGATCCTTCAGAGCTGTTTAAGTCCATGTCAAACACGTAGGTCTGTTGGGGAAACACACACACACACACACACACACGTGTTAGGTGCTGTCAGGCGGCAGAGAGGGGAAAAACTGCACTGAATATTTAAACAAATGAGCGGGAATTTCTTAACATTCACACATCCTCTCTCGTGCTCTCTCGAGGTTCAGAGATTGCTCTCTCACACACACACACACACACACACACACACACACACAGTCACTTTATCATTGACTTCAACTAAATGTCTGTACTCATTTATTTTATATACATTTACTTGTCATCACTCTTTCTGTACTAATCTCTCTTTTTATTATCTACTGTTATTTTCTTTCAAAACGAGTGTAAATATCTGTCATGACAATAAAGCACATTTAAATCAACATAAACCTGATTTATGTTAGAGAATGTAATAAAACATTCAATCAATATATACCAATAGATATCAGATACAAATTCTCTTGAGAGAAACAAGTTCTTCAGCCCCAAAAATACAATTAAAAGTGTTAGTGATGTCTTTCTGCAATAAATAATAATAATAACAATAATAACAATAATAAAATATAAAAACTGCTCACACTTACATGAAAGTAAGACATGATGCTCACACACTCCACTGTGCATAACCTCACACACACACACTCTCAGCTTTTCAGTATGAATTAGTCAGATAGAAGACAAGCTTATATAGAAACCATGCTCTAAGACACGCCCATTCATATTAATATTCATGATGTGGGCGGGGCGTGTTCGTTGGCGCGCGCGGCGCTTTGATGAACCCTACAGGAGCGAGAGAGCAATTAAAAACCTCACACACACACACACACACACACACCAGAGAGAGAGAGAAAAACAATGTTTACAAGTATTATATTGTAAAGTTTTATATATAAATGATTAATTATGTTTAATGATAATGAATGATTTATTACATTCTCTCACATAAATCAGGTTTATATTGATTTAAAGGTGTGTTTAATATGTCACACACACACACACACACATTACACAATGAATACAGCATGATGTTTAGAAAGTTAATTACATTATAATAATTAAACATAATTAACAATTATAGCATGAATTGAGATGATGTTTATTTATAGTGATTATATTATATATTTATAGCTTTTGAGATCATTTTTATGCAGAGACTCAGTGAGGTGGTGAGAACAACCCCAGGACAGGGTCTCTCCCTCACCAAGGTGTGGCTGCGCACAGGGTTGCCAGGTGCTCTGCTCTCATCCCTGAGACTCCTGTTCATGACTGGGTTCAAAATAAATGGTGCATTTAGGGATTTTCTTTTCTTTTCTTTCTTTTCCTTCTCTGGAAAAACACGAGTGTTATAGTGATGTTTAATGGACAACACGTGAATCTGTAGCAGAATCTAAGACATCTTTCATCACAAAGACAAATATTGCTCACATATGGGTTGCCAGGTTAATTAGGAGATTCAGTTCTTCTTCTTCTTGTTGTTTTCTGACTTCTTAAATGATGTAGTGTTTAAATTGTGATTAATAATGTTCATGCAGTTTGTAATTCCAGAAACAAAAAGGGACGGGGTCGAGGTGGCACTTTGGTTGCCAGGTAGGTAAAAATCAAACCCATTAATAGCCATTTGAGTCTTTTCTGATGTCAGTCTGTGATTTTAGCATTAGTCACATGTCTTTTAATCCATCGTGCACTAAGAATGAAAAGATGCGGGTGAAGGACATGGTGGATAAAAATGGTTAAATTAAATTCTTGCCGCAAATTAAACAAATTTATGCCTTTTTATAAACTCAATCTAGCAAACGTGTTCTCCAGGACACCCTGCAGAAATATTTAGGCCACATTCTGGTTTCCTGTGTGTGTGTGTGTGTGTGTGTGTGTTATGCACTTGAAAGCATTAAACCAATGACCGAGTTTTACATATACTCCGTGTTACCAGGTAACACATTTCTACTTCCACGTTAATCACCAAAACCTTCCATGATTAAATGTTCTTTAAAAAAACTCCACATTAATTACACTGCTTTAATATTTACTAAAATCTAAATGTCCCAGTTCTTTATAAGGGGAAATATTTGTTAGAAACAGAGCATGTGTGTATGAACAATAATCAGGGTTGAAGCTCTTATTATTATTATTATTATTATTATTATTGTTGTTGTTGTTATTGTTGTTGTTTTATATGTTTCTGCTCAGATTGATTTTCTCTGTATTTAAACAGAGCTACATCAAGCGCATGAACTCTTAGTGTGATTTATAAAGCCGCGCTCACTGATGGCCCACAGTCTCCACATGCCGCATGTCAATAGAGGTTTTATTGCTCTATTTCTACTTAACAATAGAGAATGTAACAATAACGAAAAGACCCGCTTCCCTATTCGCATATCGTTCTTTGTAATACAACAGACTGCTGCAGGTGTTAAAAGCCTCCTGAAGTCTGTAGTACAGCTGATCTTACTGTACTCCACTCCATATCCTGTTTATCTCTTTAGCACTGAGATTTAACACATTAACACATCTGTATGTAAAGTCACCATAAACACAGCTCACAGGATCATAACAGCCTCACTCAGGTTGCAGACAAATCAAGTGTAGCCATTGAAGAGAGAAAGTTTCTCTCAGAAGCTTTAGTCCAGGAAGTTTATTAAAAAAATACATTATTCCAACAAAATTAACAGAAGAACTTCAGGCCATGAACTTTCATCCAGGAGCTTTAACTCGTGAAGTGTAGCTATCAATCTGTAGTGCAGGAACTTTACTGCATTCCAACAAAAGCAGTGTAAGACAGGAACTTTAGCCCAAGAACTTTACACTAGCAACATCGTCAACTACTTGAAGTCCTTTTATATTTTAGCACAACTTTCTTTACAAGTGCAGGAACTTTGTTTTTTACCCCAGAAACTTTTTTTTTTTGCTAACAAACTTTATTCTATAACTCAGGAACTTTATTCTTTCATTTTGGACCTTTATTCTCTAACTTAGGAACTTTACTATTTAGTTCAGGACCCCTTATTCTTCAGTTCAAGAACCTTATTCATTAATTCAGGAACTTTATTCTCTACATCAGGAACTTTATTCTTTTTTTTTCTCTAACACAGAGACTTATTAGACTTGACTTATGAACTTTATTCTAAGAACTTTAGCTCTTGTAATTCACCCTGTATGTGTATTTTTGATGTCCTGTTTGTGACTTTGTGTATCTGTGTCTTTTTCCCTTTTTCATGATTTCTGCATTATTTCTTCAAAAACGTATCATGTTACATACAGAGTAAACTAAAATGTTTGTAAAACATGCTAATATTTTGTGTTATGTGGAGTGGAAATGGAAAATCTGTGCGTTGTTTAATCTGGCAACCCGGAGTGTTGTTTGTTTTTCCCTCCGTATTTTCATCGCTGCTGATGATGGTGAGATGAACCTGCGACACAGTGTGGGTTGTAAAGTAAACAGTGCAGTTGTGGTGGTGTGAAATGTTAAGATCTGCCTCCCTCGGGGTAGACACAAGAACACAGAAGGGTACTAAGTAGTGAACACTCCATCAGTATTAATGATCTCCATCACAGTGACATGACAGACACGAGGCCGGGGGCGTCTGGGGCGCTTTGATATCCGAGCCGTCTGGGGTGGAGGAGTTAGCCGAGCTATCCGATCTGGTGTCCCGATCTCCAGTCCCAGCGCTGATGTACACGAGAGGACACAGGGAGCTGAGACACTCCTCTTCCTCCTCTTCCTCCTCCTCCTCCTCCTGCGTCTCTATTGTGTTCCTCTGATCGGCAGCCTGGAGGCTGAAACAGATCCACTCTTACACTCCGTCTCAGTCTGAACCCACAAGCTGAGAACCCCGGCCTCCACACCTGATGACACCCAGGAATCTGCTTTTATGTGTGTGTGTGTGTGTGTGTGTGTGTGTTACAACTGAAAACATTTAGAGTCATCATCCTCCCACACATTTCTTCGCATTTACACACATAAAGAATAAAAACACACAATATGGCAACCAATAATTACTGAGGTTGTTTAAAGGTGTAATATATGAAATCTCTCTCTGTCTCACACACACACACACACACACACACATTTTTCTTATCTGTACAATGCCATGCAATGCCACTTTATTAGGAACTCACGCTAGTAGGGAAAAATGTGGGAAGAAATTAGGGAGAAAAAAGTGTAAAAAGAAAGAAAGAAAAAAGTAAGAAGGAAAGAAGCAAACAACGAAGGACAGAGAGAATGAAGGAAAGAAAAAAATAGACAAACACAAAGTATAAATTAAAATTCCAAAATGTTGGCAATAGAGCAAGATGGAAGGAATTTAATTTGGAAGAAATAAATTAACTAGAAAGAAAATAGAAAGGAAAGAATAAAGAGAAAGAAGTAGAGTGTGAACAAAAAAAAGCAAAGTGTAGCATAAAGAAAGAAATAAAAAGGAAAGAAGGAACTAGATGGATGGCGAGTGTCTGCAGAAGGCTGTGGTTTCCATGCTGGTTAAGTTTGTCCTCCATGTTGACTGAGGACGATCATTCGAATAAACTAGGCCTTCATTTCCTGGGACAGAGTTTCATCAGAGCGTGTGATGGTTTAGGCGGCAGCACCTGGAGATACATTCAAAGTTCTTGAGATGTTTTGGAGTGACTGACCTTCATTCACTTAACTGAGTGTTTCTTGCCATTATATGGATTTGTACAGTAGCACTAATAGAGCTACTGACTCTGCACAAGACAACTGATCTAAAGCACATGAACGCAAGAAATGTCACACATTAACTCTTCATAAGATACACCTGTGAACTGAAAGCCATTCCAGGTGATTAGATCAGATTAGATCAGATTAGATCAGATTAGATTTTTTTTTTGTTATTGTCCAAAGTACATGTACGGAGCCATAAAATGCAGTTAGTGTCTAACCTGAAGTGCATAAGTGGCCCATAACAGATAACAGATTTGTGACGACCTTGTGAATCAGACGAGAGAACGCCATGTGTGTGCCAAGATGCATCAGAGCTAAATGTAGCTACTTTGGAGCATCTAAAGTATGAAAGATATTCTGGGTTGTTTTAGTTAATTACACAATTCCATACGCGTTCTTTCATATTTTCAAAAACAAGTTTAGAAAAACCACTGAAGGAGAAGGTGTGTCCATACTTTTGATTGGTAGTGTGTATTTACGCACACACACATTAACACACGTGAGCAGAATGTGAACATATGAAACGTGACTATACAGCGAGTTAACATATACTGTGCACATGAGGAACGAGAAGAGGCTGAGAGTCGCTGTGTGTGTGTGTGTGTGTGATTGAGGGAGGAGGTTTGTTGGGATCATTATCCTCACAGCGTCTCTGGCTGTGCTGTTTTTCTGTAATTAAGGTGTCAGAGTCAAGAGCAGATGGGTGTTTATCAGCGTCAGGTACACACACACACACACACACACACTCACACACACACTCACACACACACACACACACACACACACACACACACACACACACACACACACACCTCTGTGTAGACTGCAGCTTTTTATCTATGGTATATTCTCATTATTATTATCACTATGATAATGTATAGTAGTAGACTACATTGCCACTTTATTAGGAACATCCATATAACTAATCAGCCAATCAGTGTATTAAAACTGCTCTGTACAGCCGGGGTGAGCTGAAAAGCATCACACACACACACACACACACACACACACCTTCATCAGCTTCCACTCCTGCCAGCCATGAGATGATGATGATGGTGATGATGATGCAGAGGTGTTTCTGTAATGCCACAGTGTTGATGTGGCTTCAGCTTGGTCACATGATCAGCTTTCATCTCTCTGCACTTTCATCTCCACCTGTCTGATCCTCACCGCCTTTCATTAGAGCTACAAGCATGCCAGAGAAACCCAGTCAACCCAGGCTCATCGTCAGGATGCTCACTCCAATAACACACACACACACACACACACACACACACAATAATAACAACAACAGCAACAACAAAAACACATTACACAGGGGAACTCGTTTCCATCAGAATCAGATAATGTGCCTTATTACAACACACACACACACACACACACACACACACACACACACACACACACATATACACACACTGAGGTTAAAAACAATTTACAAAAATATATATATTTAAAAGCTAAAGAATTAAAACAACTGAATGAAAACATGCACATAACCACTTTTTGTTAAAGAAAAAAAACAAAAAAAAGAAATGAAAATTTTAAAATCAGTTTAAATACTTAAAATGCAGCAAAAAAAAAATTACCAAAGCAGATAAAAAAAAAAATGAAAAGCACATATTATTCAACTTAATAAACATTTGTATAATTTAAACAAACAAAAAAAATTAATTCAGAATATCTTACAAATATTATTTTATCGATCTGTAAACTGTAAATATATATATATATATTAGGGGAATAATTTTGAATAATAACAAAGAACACAAAACCATTTAAAAAATGCAAACACAGTGGAGTTCCCTTAAACAAGATCAGGAAAATCCAATGACTGGCAACTTGTCCCTGTTGGGCCCCTGAGTGAGGCCCTTAACCCTCAACTGCTCACATACTGTATATAATAAAATACAAACGTAAGTGGCTCTGGATAATATCGCCTGCCAAATGCCTAAAGGTAAAAAGTCATGCTATAAGGCTAAAGAAAATAATAATAATATTATGATTATAATAAAAAAATTGACAAACAAATTAATAAAATGCATTACTACTCCATAATCAAAGCTCTTGAGTCAAACATGTTATATTATATTAATATATTAATATTTCAGTAGTGGATTAGCCTTTTAACACACACACACACACACACACACACAGAGCACTTATTATGTAATGTAGACGGCATGAAGATGATCAGATAGAGATGATGTGATTCTGATCTTGTCTCCTTCATACATTCCTTCTCTTTTTTCTCCTTCTTTTTCTTTCCATTATCCCTTTATCTGTTTACACACACACACACACACACACACACTCTCTCTCAGGTTGAACTGTTTTCAGGAGACACAGCGAGTTTGTTTTAATGGTGGCAACCAAAATAAAGTTAGGGTACCAATATTTTTATTCCATTAAAAATGAAAAAGAACAAAAGAACAAGAAATATAAAATTAGCCGTATGAGTGAGTGATTAGCTAAGTGCGCTATTGAACTAGCTGACACGACGTCCAGTGGACGGTTATGCTAGCAGGTGTTAGCATTCAGCATCACAGATTTTTATCTTCGGTGTGATAAAATGTTCCCATTTTAAAGCAAATTAGAAATTAGAAACTCCAAACAATCGGCTCGTACGATTCCTTGAGCAGATCCTATCTGTGGATGCGTTACAACATTCTCAGTTCTCTGCTCACAACCTTTTACATTTAATACATGCAGTTAGTTCCTCCAAAAAGAACAGAAATAAAACCTGTCTTTACAGACTTTAGGAAGTTAAATAAAGCTTAGGAAGGAAGTAGCAGAGATTGTTCATGCCTCTGTAGCTAGTACAGTTAGCTCGCCTTGCTAATCTAATCAGAGAATAAAGTTAGTGTAAAGCAAAGTGTGTAACATATAAATCAGAGTTAAAAACAAGCGACGTGTGATCGAGTGAACTTTGGGATATTATTAACTTTTAATAAACAATTATAGGTTTAATAACATTCTGGATAAATGTGTGTGTGTGTGTGTGTGTGTGTGTGTGTGTGTCAGTCAGTCAGTCAGTAACACTGGTGGTCCTCCATCGCTTCTTTACAGTTCAACCAAGGTGTGATGCTTCTGGAATGCAGCTGTGTTTGGACTTGATCAGTGAGAATTAATGTGTGGAAGTATGTGATGTTAGTCACGAATCTCTCTCTCTCTCTCTCTCTCTCATACACATACATACATATTTTCATACTTCACACTTATTACAGCTGTGTGTGTGTGTGTGTGTGTGTGTGTGTGTGTGGTTTTGTTGTAGTGAATGAATGTGGCTAAACAAAACAAAACATCAAACATGTTCATAAAACTCTAATCTGGAGAGCAGAAGGAAGATAAATGATTTAGCCTCCAATTAGCAACATAGCTGATGATGCTAACTGGTGGACACAAACTGTCATTCATTCCTAGTAACATGAGTACTGTAGATTAGCTTGAATGATCCTTTTTTTTTGACTCTTTACTCACTGAACTAATCCAACTGACTCTCTGACCTGAACTAAAGAGTCATTCAGGTTATTCAGGAAGTCACTCTGGGAGTCATTTCAGTCTTTTAAAGAGTCAGTCAGAGATGAATTTATTAGTTCTGAGGGACCTTCAGTTAAGGGAATCTGTAAAAATACGAAACAACAAACTGTTTAAATGACTCTCTGTATGAATAACAAATGTTTCACAGACAAATATCTGAATGACTTAGTGAAGTGACCAACTTGAGATTTTAAGAGATGTTTAAATAAGTCTGAATCCAGACAATTCAGTAACTTAAATGACTTTCTGAACTGATTCTGAACTCCCTAAATAAATGAAATGAATCTTTTAATACCAAACTGTTCATTGAGTAAATATCCAAATAATTATCTGTATGACTCACTCAATAACTTAATGACTATGTAAGACTCACTCACATGACTCTCCTAAAGATTCTGTGAATTACTAAAATACTCAAATTCTACATGACACTCTGAAGAAGGCCTTACAGACTTAAAGATTTGTTTTTAAAGAAAAATGTTCATTAGCATGTCGAAAACAATATGCATGGCTAATCCTCTGTATTGTCCCTGGCTAAGCACTTCCTGTTTGAGTATTTATCATGAACTTAGTGAAAGCTCTCAGGATGGTTCTGACACAAATACACGGTGATGATCCTTTATATTAGCAAAGACACTTATGAGATTAGCATGACTCATTCTTTAGGGCTAATTGGATAATCCAGCTCCCCAAATGCTAGTGTTTGAGTACACTCGAGAGAAGTGATCTTAATTACGATTCTTATAAGCCAAGAGCAGGTGAGACTGTGTTCTAAATTTAAATCTGTGGTCATGTGACCGCTGTGGTTGACAGTAGCACAGATTTTAAGAAACAGAAGTAAGCGGTTGATGTTAAGTGTAACTGATGAGTCATT